>JAODAL010008931.1:0-114059 GCA_025379985.1 Phyllomedusa bahiana
TCGTTTTTAAAAAACCCCCCATAATAAACATACTATAGTCACAGGCTATCCTGCAATTGGGACTGATAGAAACCAGCTCAAAGCTGCAAAGGAAACAGCAGCAAGTGTTCAATTCCCATGCAGTGCTGCCACGGGGTAAATTAAGCATCACACAATTCTCATTAAAATGAATGAGCTGTCCTTGTTTTATGAAGAGCTGATTCAAAGAACTGCAAAGCATGTGGAGCACAAATTACCAGACCCAATTTTTCCATTACTTCTTATCAGTGGTAAAATCACCATGATCTGAAATGCAGGTACATGTGTTATTATGATGATAATTCTCTTTTCACTTACACTTCAACTGATCAGTAGATTTATGGGACAGCCAGTGTGGTCAACTGACCGGTCTCTTCTGACACAATCCTGACTTTATTCCCAGCCTGTTGCAGAATGGATGCTGCTGACCTCAATCAATAATGGAGCGTACAGTCTAACTATCCAAAGGAAGGAATGTAATGACTGATACAAGAGATAGTAGATTGAGATACAAAAGCAATTGCTCAGGAAGTCTGTTAGATGGATTGTGTCAAAACTTTATTGGCTGATTTTAGAAGAAATAAGATGTACAAAAAAGCACAGTGTTTCTGCAAATATATGGGAGCTAGTAACTTTTTCATCAAGTGCATGTTAAGATTAACAATGTACCTGATCTGTAGGCTGAATCCACCACTTAGGGTTTTGCTTATCTACTTGTAATTAAAGTTTATGTCCACCATAATAATAATAATTATAATCTTTATTTATATAGCGCCAACATATTCCACAGCACTTCACAAATTCAAGGGTAAACGTACAGACATTACACATTAAAGCTACTTACAGATGAGACACAAGGTGTGAGGGCCCTGCTCGTGAGAGCTTACAATCTATTAGGGTGTATGGGTGAAACAAACGGTGAGAAGTGCCAAGTTTACAATGGTCCACCCATGTTTCATAAATAGGGGGTAGTTTACATGAAAAATGGATGAACCTGCCACCCTGATAGTACATCTATATACAGATAAGTGCCGGTGAGTGCCCTAGTGTAGGGAGTGACAGATGTGTGTAATGGCATTTAGGGATCTTGGTAGGCCAGACTGAGAAGATGTGTTCTCAGGGCCCTCTTAAAACTATGAGTGTTGTGATTGTGCCTGTTCGCCCACGGTAGCATGTTCCAGCACGTGTGAAATCTTGGAGACGGGCATGGGAGGTTCGGATGATTGATGAGTGTAACCTGATATCAGCAGCAGAGCGGAGAAAGCGGGTCGGGTGGTAGACAGATACGAGGGAGGAGATGTAGGGGGGTGCAGCGTTGTAGAGAGCTTTATGGGTGAGAGTGCTGAGTTTATACTGTATCCTGTACTGAATGGGCAACCAGTGCAGTGATTGACACAGGGTAGAGGCATCAGTATAGCGGCTGGAGAGAAAGATGAGCCTGGCTGCTGCATTCAGGACAGATTGAAGAGGGGAAAGTCTGCAGAGGGGGAGACCGATTAGCAGGGAGTTACAGTAGTCAAAACGAGAAATAACCCACCATGAGTTCATTATATATTTTTTATGCATTAAAATTGAATTGTGAACACATATAGCATCAAATCAAACATTTTGGCTGCAAAGAAGGACTGACTGCATATTCATTTATACAGGTAGTATTGAACTGAAAGGGAGTTGTAAAAAAATCTTGAAATGAGCTTCTGTAGTGTAAGTTGCATGCTGTTATGGTCTTGTACCTGATAGTAGACTGCTTGGGCGACATGTATGTTTTTTGGCGCTCAGACACCTTTTTTTGCAAGCATTAGTAGCGTAGAATGCACCTGAATCTATGAACCTGTTCTACTGCGGATCACAGATGTTGCACTTTCTAGCTACTAAATAACAATTGTGTCTCAGGTAAACCACTCTTAAAGTGGTCTACCTGTTCAAGCAGTAATGCACCTGGATTTGCCGTACTAAAGATTTAAATGTGTAGATTAGTACGGTTGTACTGCAACACACCTCCAACACGCCCCCAAATTTCAGGCACATTACAAAGTGCCACGGGCGCTTTGTAATGCACCTAATATTGGAGTGCACCTGATTAAAATTATAGCGTACATACATGTCGCTCCTTGTTAGGCACAGGCTAATCTGGGGTGTGGAGACTAAATAATCCTCCTGTTTCTTCCCCTTATCCATGAAAGGAGGTGTAGACTTCTGTAGTCAGGTTTCCAGATTACAGTTCCCTGAGTAGTCCTGGATTGGTGGCATTGTATTGAAAAGCAAGACATAGTCAAAAACAAAGCCAAGGGGCATCTGGAGGGACTAGTAGCCTTAACAACTCAATGCCAAAGATGAGAAAGAAGAGAGTGGACTGGGGTGTATATAGACCCAATCAAGTGGCAGTGAAGTGCAGGTGGAGAAGAAGCACAGGACCACCCAACAACCAATGGAGCTGTCAACCAAGATCACACCCAATCTGAATACTCGGCGATGGAATGTGGAGCCGTGAGTAACACAAGCAAACATTATGACTGTATCACAAAACCTACCAGAGGCAACTAAGTGCCAGGCTCCCTCTCACTACTTTGCTCCAAACCAGTTACATGAGCTCTATTGTATGTTTTCCATAATAGGTACAGTACTGGCTTATATATAGATCATTGATGCCTGGATACATATGGCGGATCCAACATAGTTTTTGGAATGTGAATTTTCATAAAAATGTGATTAAAAATTGTAAATGCTAGGAAATGTAATATTCATGTGAAGTATCTAAAATGAATATATTATTTGTAATTGCATAGGTATTAAATAGTATTAAAGGGTTATTCAATTTGTGTCATTTAACTTTTAAGCAGTCAGAGATGTAATATGTCCCCTGTAACAAAGCCATCCACCTATAATGTGCTATTTATAGCACTATTGTCTTAAAATGTGAAAGATTGGCCTTCGTGCCCCCTCAGGCACCAGGGCTTGGATTTGACTACTACTCGAGCCCTTTCGCTACACTTGTGTTGGGGACCTTTGTGTTGTACAAAGGATTTAAGGGCCTGCTTTAGTTAAACCAATGTTGATGGTCTCAAGAAAGGGAGCCTAAAAGTATTTACTGAAATATATTCCTCTTTTGATAAAAAAGAGAAAATAAAAACATTGATGTATCTCATCCCTAAAAGTACAAACACATAAAAGCTATATCTAAACCACAATCTAGTAAGATAAATCTTATAGTAAGTTAAATTTACCAACTTCTGAAGGTAGTACATTGCAAACTAAATGATCACTGACAGATGCCATGAATACAGCTTTTTATCACATATGTTTTTGTTTTGTAGAGGGTCTAGATAATGATCCTGATCTCCTAAACAGCATTTATTATTACAAGACAGATTTCCGATGAATAGCAATATACCATGTATCTCGTATTCTAGAAAGCAATGGTTTTTCAGTTTTCAAAATTCAAAAATGTCTGACTATAAACCCTTGCTGTGTAGACGTACCCTAAAAAGTAAAATGGAGTCTTCAGGTTAGGAGCTGGTTGGGTTCTAAACTAATGGTTCCTGACAATCTTATGTTCACACATGTTTATATGACATATCAAAAGGCAATCAAGTTGTCATTTCCTTTGAAATACACCTTTCCATTTTTAATTTGTTCATCAAATGTTATGAAACATTATACAAAGCACTAGACAAAGCAGTGACATTTTATTTCCAGTAGCGTAATTTTTACCATATCCAGTATGCATTGTTGCCTAGTCTGCTAACCTGATATTGTAATACATTTGCAATTAATTATAATACTGAAGAAAGGTAATGTAAGTTATTATATGCCACTTCAATTGACTAAAGCACCTAAAAGTACATTGCTAACCACAAAAGGAAATGAATGGAGTATTTTCTAGTCTATTGTTAGTTCTTGGAACTAAAAATACTATTAGAAATTTAATTACAGTGCATGTTAAAGGATCTTTCTAGAATGTCTGCTTTACAAAAACATTTTTTATTTAATTTTTTTGCTTCACTGTAGTTCTACTTTCTTTAACTTCCTCATAAATTTATTCTGTGAAAGAATCTCATAAAGATCTACTAATAGAAGAGTGAAGAAATCAGGCGATACCATTTAGAGGCTAACTGAATATATTTGATGGTGAGCTAGCTCTCTTCTTCAGACATGGTGTTATACAAAAACTGAAAATTCTATTGAAAAGCTCTACTAAAGATCTATTAAAAGTTGCATGCTTTTAAAGTGCATTATCGGTGCACTAGTAACTTCATAAACTGAATAACCTTTAGGCTGCGTTCACACGGCTATTGTCCGCAGATTGCAGGTTCAACCCTCCCGTTCACGTTTAACTGTTCATGTTCTGCCCAATAAATGGGCAGAAGAATAAACGTGTTCTAAGCTTTTCATTATGCCATCGGGGTAAAAAAAAAACGTCCGGCAGAAAATCCGTGCAGTGTGAACTAATGCACGGATTTTCTATTAAGTCAATGTAAAAGGTTGACAGTCGGTCTACAAACGGTTTTCAAATCCGAAAACCGTCTGTAAATCTGACTGAAAACCAGTGCGGTGTGGACAAGCCCTTACACCCCTGTAACTCAGGTTTTACAAGAAAGCCAGATAATAATGCCCACAAATTATACTCAGTCCCTAACTGATTGCAGCCACGACTGGCAGCTTTGCCTTACATAATGAGAGTCGGGGGACCCATATTTTTACAATAGGTGGGGTTCCAGAAGAATAATAAGATTGGCAGCATTCGAACATACCCAGCTATATACAACCCTAATTACAAAAAAGTTTGGATAGTGTGTGAAATGTAAACAACAATGCAATGATTTGAAAATCTCTTAGGGCTCATTCACACGGCTTATTCTGGGACTGATTTCAGCCGTATTGTGCACCGTATTTGCACTCCAATACGGCTGAAATCAGTCCCAGGCATTACGGTAATCCACAGTATTCGCCGAGCGGGGAGAAAAAGTACATGCAATTATATTTGGCGTGTACGCGCCGTGAATAATGAATGTCTATGGGGCTGGCGAGCAGCCGCCCCCCCCCTCCACCCTCGCCCAAGCTGCACAGCACACGGCGTAATTGCGGGGCGAAACCTGTCCCCTGCAATTACGACGGCAATAAGCCGTGTGAACTATCCCTTACAGTCATATTTTATTCACAACAAAACACAGAACAGAAAGAAATTAAAGGTTAGAAATGTTTTCATTTTATTTGAAAAACATAACTTATGTAGAAATTGGTGGCAGCAACATATCTCAGTTAAAGTAGGGACAGGGTCCACAAAAGCTTGGAAAAATAAGTGGTACTAATGAAAAACAGCTGGAGGGTCAGTTTTCAACTAAGTCACATGACTGTATAAAAAGGAGCATGTTAGAGAGGCAGAGTCTCTCAGAAGCAAAGATGATCAAAAGTTCACCAATCTATGAAAACCTGTGTCTAAAAAGTGGGGAACAATTTCAGACAAAATTATATTAACCTAAACCTGCATAGACTTTGAATGTCCCACCATCTACAGTACATACTAGAGAATCTAGAGAAATCCATGTGTACAAAGGATGAGGCTGAGGGTTGCATTATTGCCTACTGCATGGGTAGATTAAACATCTTGAAAGACACTATCAATGCTGAGCAGTATATAGCGGTTTTAGAACAACATGTGCTCCCATCCAGACAATGTCTATTTCAGGAAAGAACTTGCATATTTCAGTTAGACAATGCTAAACCACATACTGCCACCATCACAACAAAATGACTTCACAGAAGAAGAGTCCGTTTGCTGAACCGGCCGCCTGCAGGCCAGACCTTTCACCAAAAGAAAACATTTGGCGCATTAGAAAATAAAAAAAATCCAACAAAGTAGACCCTGTTCTGTTGAGCAGCTAAAATCTTACATCAGACAAGAAGGGGACAACAGGCTTCTCCCAAAACTCCAGCAATTGGTCTCCTCACTTCCCAGACATTTACAGATGTAAAAAGAATGGATGCTCCACAAAGGTTTCCATGGCCAGACCCGGACTGGCCGTCTACCCTGCTGAGCAGATTCCTGGTGGGCCAATCTCCTTGTGGGCTGCCTGTTCTGTTTTACTGTAATTCTTTAACTATAGCAGCCACAATAGCAGTGGCCACAGGCATCCAGACCGGGGTGGCAGGGCGGACATATCTTCTTGCATGGTAATACATATCTTCTATTTAGCCTGAATCTATACCACACTTGCAGCAACCGTACTGCAGGCAGAGTCCAGAGCTGGGCTGCATAGCCTGTGGTACTTCTCTCTTGTGCTGCCTACAATATATGGCTTTGCCTCCAGACTAAAGCAACCTTTTTTCTCATGGCGCCAGCAGTGTGGACTTGAAAGGCTCGCAAACCCCATCTGCCGTAGACGCCAGTGTGGACTCCAAGGGCTCTCCCACGATGGCCAAGTCAACTTTTTGGTGAGTTAACTGACTCCACTGTCATTACTCAGCAGATAAAATTACAACAGGGGCTGAAATGAGCTACCAAGGCTATAAATAATTTATATGGATAACATAAAATGATTTTCACTCCACAGTACCCATATAGATCATTACTAGCCTTGCTGGGTTATTTCAGCCCTTATTACTACGCAAATAATATCACCTCTGTAGGAGCTGGTATGATTTCTGTAGGGGGGAATAATTAGCCCCTCTATCAGTTATATCCACCCCTACAGTGAGCAGTAATAGATGTAAAAATGACCAATCAAAGTATCTGTTTGGATACTATGGGCTGAAAAAAAAAAAACACTTTAAAGGATATTTTCATCCCACACAGTTACAGCATATACTGTGTCTGATAGACAAGTCCAGGGCTGAGTCAAGGGAAAGTGGAATAGGCATTTGGCTAGAATGATTTTTAACATCTAATGTACAGGAGGGGAATTTCATCAATAAAAAAAAAAAGTCTGAACATCTGGTTGTGCTTTCATCATGTTAGGCTGTGCTTCAGAAGAGCTACACCACCCAGACTAAAATAACTCCCTGATCTTGACGCTTCTGATTATACTCAGCCTCTGGGGCTTGTGGTAAATGGTGCCCTTGAGGCAGTGGAGCCAAAACTGGGAGTACTGAACTGATTTTGAGGGGGATCAGCACAACTCCCAAAACACCCTATAACTGGGGACCTTGCATGTCATGCACACTTGGCCTAGATGATACCATGCCCAAATTAGAAGGATATGTTCACACGACTTATTTTGGGGAGCATTTTGTTGTGTATTTCGTGGCGTACTGTGCTTAATACGTGGGGAAATGAGCCCCATAATTACGGTAAACCATTGCTCTCATAGAGAACTATGCATTACGCCTCCTCTCCCCGCTCGTACAATATGATCGTATTGTACGCACGGAGAGATAAGTGACATGACAATTATTTGCGGCGAATTCGCCGCGAGTAATGAATGAGACGGCCGCCCCTTCTCCCCCCGCGACGCGGGAGTACGTACTTATTAGCGCGAGCTCCTGAAACAGACGGTGTATTGCGGCGCCTAATGTACGCGCAGCAATACATTGTGTGAACATACCCTAACTGTGAGATAGCAGGGTTAAGTCATTACAGCCTTGAAATGTTAGCAACAAATCTAGTTACTGGCAGCCAGAAGTGATCTTGAAAATGAAATATTAAATACACAAAGGGCCTTATGTATGAAAACTGTTTAGGTCTAAGACATTCTTTGTTGCCCATAACAACAACCAGAGCTCTCCGTTTACTTCATATAGTTCCCTGAAAAGATGAAAGGTGAGCTTTGATTGGTTGCTATGGGCAACATCAAAGAAAGTCTTAAGCAATGTTCACACGGCTTATTGCTGATGTAATTGCGGGGACGGATTTCGCCCCACAATTACGCCGGCTGCCGTGCAGCGGGGGCGAGGGGCTGGCAGCCCGCCTGCCCCATAGACATGCATTATTTATGGCGCGTACACGCCGTAAATAATTGACATGTCACTTTCTCCCCGCCCGGCGGATTCGTCGAGCGGGTGGAGGAGACGGAATCAATAGTTCTCTATGAGAACTGTGGATTACCATAATGCCTGGGATTGATTTCAGCCGTATTGGAGCGCAAATACGGCGCTCAATACGGCTGAAATCAATCCCAAAATAAGCTGTGTGAACGAGCCCTTAGACCTATACAGTTTTCATACATGTGTTGCAAAGTGTGTAAGCTGCAGAAATTGAATGATTGAGCTTTATTTGCATCACTTTGCCATAAACGTATATAAAATTGTGTTAAAGCCCAACTACCCATGACATAAATGTATGTTATGGAGCGGGAAGGGATTTACACTTTGTGTGTCTGTACAAATCATCTTGTTTTGCCTTTTCAATGAGATAATTTTATGTTGTCATGTAGACAGGAGTTTTTAAGTTTTTGTTAGAAGGGCCTCCCAGAGAAGACTGATCACACAGTGCTGCTGCGCAGATCTCCAGTAATCAGCTCTGATCTATTAGTCAACCTCTTAGTCAGTGTTCAGTTTCCCTGCAGCACCTCCACAGGGGAGATAAAGCACTGCATTGAATAAACCGAAATCAATGAACTGTCCATGTGATGTATGAACATGCTGGGTCCTCTACAGAGAGAGATGCTGTTTATCGCTTTGCTGCTCTCCGTTCTGACTTCGAGCTAAAGATCTGGAACAGTGGATAACCCATCCATTAAATCAGGATTCCTTAGCAGGTGTTTGAAAATTGGTTTTCTAAACCAAACAACTCATTGAACTAAGAAGTTTATCTTTCTTTATTCTTCACTGTTTCTGAATCTTATTGCAACCTGGACTAATAAAAATTGCATACTCAGAAAGAACCTTTGAAAAAAACATTAAAATGATTGTAAAAATACCAACTCTATTGCTTTGGAGGCATCACCAGACACCTTAAACAGCTGGTTGACTAAAATAGAACAAAGCTATTATTTCCCATAGAAATACAACCCGTTTATTAATAATGTGAGAAATAGCACTCTGCACAGTGTGAATATTAATGACACATGAATGGTAAAGCTTCTATGACGAAAAATGAAAGAATGTGTTATGCTCTTTGATTTTTTTTTTTACATTCGTGTTGGAAACTTATAGTAGGATGACTCTTATCTCAATTTCAGAGAAGATATAAATACTACAAAGGAAAGGCGTAAATTGATGCTTGCCGTTTCTAGTGACACCATCTAACAGCTGATGATTTCAAGCTGTATAGGAGCCACCATAAACACTCAAAAATTCATTTGAACTTGTATAGTGAGATGGAGCTGTCTGCAGACTCATACATATGTGAATTCTATGTGCACAGATCCTATAGGTGGAAATGGAGTGGTTACAGGAATGATTTATCTGTGTGACCTGATATATAATACATTACTCTATAGAAGCTAAGCTTCCAGGAGAGAATCCCTCATGCGTCATCATTGTCTTCACTCATGTGCCATGAAGTCTTGAGGGCCCTGGAGCCCTGTAGCATTCACAGCCCCTAAGGCTAAGTTCACACAGCTAATTGCAGGGCGTACAGTACGGCCCACAATTACGGGAGGTTGTCAGGACCTCGCGTGTACTCCCGCGATGTGGGGGGGCCGGCAGCCCGTTGGCCCCATAGACATGTATTACTCGCGTTGCGTAAACGCCGTGAATAAATGACATGTATAGTACGCCCAGGGAGAGGAGGCGTAATCCATAGTTCTCTATGAGAACTGTGGATTACCATAATGACTGGGGCGTATTTTGCTCGTATTACAGTGCAATACGCCGCGAAATATGCGGCGCAATGCGCCCCAATTTAAGCTGTGTGAACATGGCCTAACATTACACAATTTCTGCAAGTTTCTAAACTTATACTTCTATTTGGTTCACTGGTAGGCTAAGTTCACACGGCTAATTGCAGGGCGTACAGTTACGCCGGGTGTTCGGGAGCTCGCACCGATGCGGGGGGCCAGCAGCCCACCGGCCCCATAGACTGTCATTACTTTAAGCCGTGTGAACATAACCTTACTTTCATTTCAATATTACTGACTCCAGTCATCCATAACATTAAAACTTGGGTGAAATTAATAGCATTTATTATCGTGCGTCAATGGCACCTGTCAAGTGGTGGGATATCATGGGCAGCAAGAGAACAGTCAGTTCATAAAGTTGAGTTGGAAGTAAGCATAAGGATATGAGCAGGTTTTGACAAGCTCCCAATTCTGATGGCTGGTAAGTTGGCCAGAACATCTCCGACTGGGCAGATTTTGTGTAGAGTCCCTGAAATACAGTGGTTACTACCTACCAAGAGTAGTCCAAAAAGGACAAGCAGTACTCTGTCAAAAATATCATGTGTGCCCCCTTGGCTTATTGATATACATGAAGCTAGCCTGTCTTGTACTGTCCCACAAAAAATCTACTGTAACAAAAATTTCTGAAAGCATTAAAGGGGTTTTATCACTTAAAACATTAGCTTTCAGCATTTAGGGTTGGTCAAGAGATAGAGATTTTATCTGCTCTGAGTGCACACAGGTTGCTTTCCTCATTAGACTTAAAGCAACGAGTGACGGCACCATGGACAGAGCTCATTCTGAGGAGACTCATTATCTCTAACAAGATAAAATAATCAGATAAGCAATTGTTTTATCTCCTTAGAGCACTTGTAGCTTTGTTTAATGAAGATGAAATCTTCTGCACTTATGTAATTGTAATAGGCTAGTTATAGAAGAGCTAAATATTCTCATCACTGCTATAGAACCACCAACAGCCTGGCGTGAGTGACTACCTTCCTGTGACTCAACTGGGAAAGAAATGGGACCAGGATTCACTATGGGAAGACAGAAAGCCAGCAATATGATGCTCTAGGGAATAATCTGGTTGGAAATCTTGAGTCGAGGCATTTATGTGATGCTACTTTGACTCATCCACTACCTAGACACTGTTAACGACTAAGGCCTCGTTCACACGGCTTATTTGTCCTCGGGTTGGCGCCGTATTCCGCGCCGGATTTGCGCTGCAGTACGGCCCAACGCGGGGGGTAATTAGGTAATCCCCGCCCTCATAAAAACAGTGATTCCGTCGCTCCCCCCGTTTGGGCAATCGCCGCGGGGGAGAAAGTGACATGCACAGGTCTCAATCTGTGTGACTTTCTGGAAATACAAGTCTGAACCATGGTGGTTCCACCATGCAACTTATAGGACCTAAAAGATTACGCAAAGCCAAAATCGACATAAAATAAACAGGCTGCCCCAGTTTTGGGTGCAAAAACTGTCGTAGTTTGTTCTATAGAGTAAACATTGCACTCCAAACTTTGGACACTTGTAACACCAAAGATTTAGGGCGTTCGGGGGGCTTGCCCCTAAGATAGGCGAATTCTCAAAAATTGGGTTAGGTCATTTCGCCGAATTTTCCGACAAAATTTTTTTTCCGGTCCAATTACTTCGGCACGAACGCGTTAAAAACAGCTATTTCCAGGCTGCACAGACCCTGCAGGGTGCGTAAACTTGTGCCATGCTTAAATATGCAAGGGGCTTGGTTGGTCTTCTAAAAATGTTTGTTTAGTATGACACGCACAGACTGCCCCCGCTTTAGAATCGCTTCACATAAAATTCCCCCGGGCACTTAAAAAGGGCAAAACTGACCAAAAACTGAAGCAGGAAATTTTGCCCGTAAAATAAATTTGCGAAAACTAAAAAAACAAGCTGAGAGTCAGGGTTTCACTTTTTGACAAAGTTGGAGGTGATGGGGGCAGCCACACACAGAGGTCAGGGAGGGCAAAGACTTCGTAGGTAGCAAAACAGGAGGAAGCCCCAAATGGCACAATGACTGAGAGCGGGGGGTCACGGGGGGCACACAAAAGGGTCAGGGCAGTGGCACAATGACATTTGGAGGTTGGCAAAAAAAAGTTTAAAGGCCACAGAGGGCACAATCACACAGTGTGGAGGCAAAAAACAGGGCAGCCCGATGAGGTCCGGGCAGGGCACAATGTTTTGGGGGTGGCAAAAAAAAGGAGTAGGTCCCAGAGTGGAAACAATGACAGAGAGGGAGGTCACGAACCCAGCCACAGCAGCGGCATGGGGTTTCAGGACGTGGCACAATCACATTCTGGAGGTGGTTAAAGGGGAGTAGGCCACAGAGGGGCAAAAATGACACAGTGTGGGGGGCACGGCAAGCAGCAAGCATGAGGTCAGTCAGGGACAAAATCACTTTTGGAGGGGGCCCAAAAACCCGGGAGTGGGCCACGGGAGGGGCACAAGGGCACAGTGTGGAGGTCACGACAGCAGTACACCGCTGATGGGGTCGGGACAGTGGGCACAATGCATTTGGAGGTGGGGAAAAAAATAGGAGTGGGCCCAAACCAGGTGGCACAATGAAGAGAGGGGAAAGGTCACGACAGCACCCAAACAGCCAGCATGAGGTCAGGGAAAGGGCACAATGACATTCTGGGGTGGGAAAAAATAAATTTAGGCCACAGAGTGGCACAATAAACCAGTGGGGGAGGCCCACGCAGAAAGGCCAGCATGAGGTCAGGCAGTGGCCCAATGACATTTGGAGGGGGAAAAAAAAACGGAGTGGCCCCCAAAGAGTGGCCAATAAAAAATTTTGGAGGGCCGGCGGCGGCGGGCTTTGAGGTCAGGCATTTGGACAATCCTTTTGGGAAAGGTGGCCAAAACTGGAGTGGGGCCACAGGTGGCAAATGACCCCCGGTGGGGGGAGGTAACGACACCCAGCAGAAATGAGGTCAGGCAGTGGCACAATGACATTTGGATGGTGGCAAAAAACCCTTTTAGTAGGCCACAGAGTGGCACAATGACACAGGGGTGGAGGTCACGACAGCAGCAGCATGAGGTCATAAAGGTGACAAAAATTACATTTTGGGGGGGGCCCAAAAAAACAGAAGTAGGAAAAAGAGTGGCCCCCAATAAACACAGTGTGGGGGTTTCCCGACAGCAGCATGTTTGAGGAAGGCAGTGGCACAATGACATTCTGGAGGTGGCAAAAACTGGTTTTAGGCCAAAAGAGTGCAAAGGGACCACAGTGTGGAGGTAAAGACAGAAGCACCCCTTGAGGTCAGTCATTTGACCAATACTTTCTGGGGTGGCAAAAAAAAAGGAAAGTGGGCCCCACGGGAGTGGCACAATTTTTTACAGTGGGGGAGGTCACGAAGCAGCAGATGGGTTTAGACAGTGGCCCCAATGACATTCTGGAGGGGGGCAAAAAAAGGGAGTAGGCCACAGGTCCCACAATGAACTTTGTGGGGGGGCCCACGGCGCACCCGCTTTGAGGTCAGTCAGGACAAATCCCCCATTCTGGGGGTTTGGCCCAAAAACTGGGTAAGGCCACAGAGTGGCAAAATTTGACGGAGATTTGGAGGTGACGGCGGAAAGGTCCCCAACAGCGAGGTCAGGGGTTTGGCACAATGACCAGTGTGTAGGGTGCCGCGGGCAGCAAAAAACCCAGCAGCGCGGTAGGGGACAGTGAGGGCAATGACCACATTTGGGGATGTCACGGCCCCGAAACCCAGCAGGCGCACCAAATTTTTTCATAGGTGGACAATGACAGTGGGAGGGGGGAGGGGGGGCAATACCAGTCCCTGGTAAAGAGGGTTGGGGGGGGAAGAGGGGAAAAAACGGGGCGAATTTGGTGGGGCATCAAGGGTTTTTTGGGGCGGAAATCGAATTTTGGCTGAGGCAGGTAGTTTTAAAACCCCTAGACTCATTTTCAGTTTGGGTGAGGCGTCAATGGGGATGTATTTCGGGACGCCCTTAAGGCATTGGTGTGTCGGAAATCCTGAGCTCCACGCCTGTTTCATCTTGAAAAAGGTTTCGTCTTTCCACTTTTTCCCTTTTGGGGACAAGGGGTTCCCCTTTTGGGGGTTTAACGTTTGGCCCCCGCCGCACTTAAGCCCGCTTGATGCCCCCCACTCCCTGGCCGGGCAGGACAGCTTCCCACTCCCAAACCCCGGCCCAAGTTGGGGCCAAAATCCAATTTTGGGTTCCCCGTGGGTCCAGCGGAACTTTTTAATGGGGGGGAGAGTGCTTTTCCAGTCCCTCCCCCCTGTTGGTTAAGGGAAATCCCTTCCAGGTCCTGCTCCCTGTTTGGGCAAAGGGCCCTCCTCATAGGGGGTAAAGGAAAAGCTGTTTAATCAGGGGCTCCGGGACTTGGGGGGTTTCCCTTTGGCCTGATGGAGTGGTACTGTCCTACCCCCCCCTTTTTTCCCCCCGCAGCCGCGGCAGTATACGTGGGTTGCTAAAGGCCCCCCCGGTCGGGCCTGTCAGGGAAAGGGACGTTTGCCGCACATGGCACCCCAACTGACTACAGAGGATTTCCCTTTATTTTTTGGTTTGCCCTCCCTTCAATAGCGGGGGAAAAAGGCCCCCATTTTGGCCCCGGTAGCGAGGGCCCCAATAGCGTGAGAGCCAGAAGTCTTCCCCTTTGGGGATGTGACTATTCGGCTGTCACTACCCGGGGAAATCAGGGCGGGGGGCCCATCGCACAAGTGATCAGGGGGTCCCTGCCCCCCTTCCCCAACTGTATACTGCCACGGTGCTTGGGGGGCATTCCCTGTCTTCCTCATCTCCATTACCTTCCCGCTGCTCCCCGCTCCTCCTCTCTTGTCACCTGGGTTTGGGAAAAACCACTCATTTTACCAGGGCAAAGTTTTGCCCCCAATGTCTCCTCCTCCTTCTCCTCCCCCATATCCCGTCCCCGCGGACTATTTGGCCGCGGATGTAGCGGGAAAAATTTCCCGTCCCCCACCCCGACAGATTTTTTAGCATCTGTTCCAGGACATGAAACAGTGGGAAAAAAACGTTAATTTTATCCCCTAGTCCGGCGACTGAAAAAATAACGGGGCCCTCCCCCGAAAAGGCTTTTAACAAACGGAGGTGTCATGCATGAGCTACCCCCTGGTGAAATCCAAAGTTACCCCCGGGGAAATTTTTCTGTTCCCCGGGGGTCATCAAAAAATCGTTTTGGCCTTTTTCTGTTCATGCAGCCCGTCCAAAATGTGCCCGGCCCGGGAAATTTCCCAAAGGGTGGAAACATCGTTTTCCCCGGGGGTGTGTTGGGGGAGGCGTTCTGCCGCCCGCAATTCGAGGGGGGGTGGGCCCGGCTTTTTTTTAGGAAGGGGTGAAAGGGGCATGCAAATTTTCAGGGAAAATTTTTTGAAAAAATTTTGGAAGAACCCTTTAGGAAAACCCTTTTTACCCAAACCCGATTGAAACGTTGGACCCTGCAGGGGGGGATTTTTTACCATTTCCCCCCTCCCGGTTTCAGCACGGAAAAACCCAATTTTTCCTCCCCTTGTCACCCTGGTTCCAAAATTTGCAAAACCGGGGGTGGGAAAACCAAAAAATCGATTTTTTTGCTGCCCCGAAAACGGAAAAAGTTCCTCCCGTGTGACTTAGTTTTTGCTAAGGAAACCCGGGTTGTCGAAAGGTTTACACCCTTGCCTCACATGTGGTTGGGGGGAAACAGTACTTGTGGAGGCTGAGATGATGGTGGTGGTGGGGGGGGAGGGGGGAGGAGGTTTGGGCATTGGCGAGGAGCCGCCCGTTTGAAAAGTTGGGGGGAGGGAAAGGGGGCGTTTTGTCCAAATTGGGTGGGGCCTGGGCAGGAAAGCAAAATTCACCCAGTTTTGGGGGCCCTAAAGGACCCTGTACTGGCCCTGAGTAGTTACAGCTCCCGACCGTCTGCACGGGATTTCAAATTGGAACCCAAACCCAAAAAGCTCAAGGACTGGCCCCCCTTTTGTTTTACATTTTTTATGAAGGGTGGTTTCTGTCTTTTGGAAAAAGAAAATTATTTGGGTTGCTCTCTCCTTTTGGTTTTGGCACAAGCCATTTGTTTATCTTAAAGGTGCAGAAATCCACCTTTTTTGGGAAAAGGGAGGGGCTGCAATACCAAAAAAAATTTGGGAAAAGGAAAAAGGATGGTTGGAGCATACTGTTGTTCTTTGCAATCGCCTCGCCCGAAAGGGTTCCGCTGGCGCATTGAGTAGCGAGGAGCAAAAGGTGCATCTGGCGGGAGATGATGCAAAAAAAAAAACAGCTACCTTCTGCAGAGGTGGTGGAGGCCCTTTTATGGCTGCAAAAAAGGAAAGATGCCCCTGGGGTGCTGCTGCGGGGCCGGGTTTTGGGGCACCAATCCCGAGCCACGTTTCTTAAAGGGCCCCCGGAAAGGTGACGCTGCATGTGTTGAGCGGGCCCTTAAGGGGCCAAAGTTAAAACCCGGCCAAGCTTTACTTTCTGGGCCCCAGATTTCCCCTTTTTCCCCTATTCGGGGTTCCCGGGGTTTAGAAAGAACTGCCACACCCCGAATTTTGCTTTTATTTTAACCCCCAACGCTCCTCGGTGAGCCCCCGTGTCGTCCCTTTCCTTGAAAAAATTTGAGGGGGTTTTTTTTACCCCGGGGGGGCCCCCTTGGTTTCCCGCCTCACCTGTGTTTCCCCCTGTGACAAACGGCCCCACAGCCCTTTCCCCCGGCCTGCGCCGTTTTCCCTTTAAACGGGGGCAACCCTGACCCCCTCTTTTTTTCCTGCGATGATGAACCCCTTTGTTTCACCCGGTCCCCAGTGCGGTCGGTTTACTTAAATCATAAATTTTGGGGTTTTTCATTATCACTGCTGTCCCCCACCCACCGGTCTTGGTATGAAAGAGGTCCCCCCTTTAAAAACATGACCTCCCATGCCACTTTTCCACATCTTTTACTTTGCCCTCATTTGCAAAAAGGGCAGGGGTTTTTGGGGCCCCATTTCTTCGTTTGCCAAGTAGTGCTGATTTGCCCCCCCAAAAATTTTTCCCATCCCGTTTATATAGTGGCGTTTTGGGAAAGCCCAGCCCACTTATTTGATCTTTGGTGGGGGAAAAACCGGATGGGCCCGAGGCGGGTTGGGGGACAGGGGTGTGGGTCGGGGCCCCGCCCCTCCCCGCTGGGCCCCATGCCCAACTAAGGGTTGTGTTTGGGGTTTTTCCCTGACTCTTGGTTGGGGTTTGGCCCAAGATGTCTTATTGGGGGGAAAATTGGGGATGCCCTTGTCAACCCAACCCAAAAAACCCCTTGGTTTGCTAGTCAGCACACGGCCGCTAGAGGGAAGCGGCAGTTTTTGGCATAGATGGACCCCTGCTGCGACGTCCCCCTTGGGGCGCCCGGGGGCCTGCTCTAGGAAGGGTTTTTTGCCCCCTCCCCAAATCGCGGGTTTGAAGAGCCTGCCACCCTCTGTCGACTTAGGGTTTGGGTTCAAAAAATGTACGGGCCCACTTTTGATAAAGTTTTTTCTGTAGATTTTAAATACACCCCCGTTTTTGACCCAAATGAACCCAGTACAAGGTTTGGGTTTAACCCTTGGATATAAATTGCGCCTCCTCAAATGGCCAGGAAAAATTGACTTGTTGTGTCGTTTAAAAACTTTTGTTTTATTTTATAAATTTTAAAAGCAAAAAATTGGCCTTAAATTTAACCTGGTCGGATTTAAATTATGCCTACAAAATTTTTCCAATTTGTGGGGTTTAAAAAAGGAAAGTTTCTTTTATGTGTAGTTTCATAGTTTATGTTTGAAAGGGGCTAAAAAAGAAGAAAGTCGCCCCTTTTCTGTTCAGTTTGTTTTTGCAAAGGGTTTTGGGATCCAGGGGGAAGGAAAAAAAACCCCCAATGAGGTGGGAACCCAAAATTGTCCCCCTTTTTTGGGGGAAAAATTTCCCTTTCCTGACCCCCAATCTGGCAATCAGAAAAATCCCCCCTTGGTTTCAATGACCCCTCTCCTGAATCCTAGTCATAAAACTTGTTTTTTAAATTTTTAACGCCCCAAAAAAATGCATTCCAAAACCCTTTTTTGAACTCGGTTTTTAAAATTTACCATGCCCAGCCCCTCGGCAGAGAATTCCATAGTTAAATGCTTTTAAAACCAGAAATAAATTTCCCTTTCTTGTTTATGTAAAAAATTTCTTTTTAAAAAAAACAAAAAAAAAAAAAAAAAAGGGAAAAAAAAAATTCTTTACTGAAAGGAGCAGTGGGGTTTGGGAAATTCCCTGCCGAGGGACTGGTCTTTGGGGGAAATTTCCTTTAAACCCGAGTTAAACAAAAGGGTTTGGATGCATTTCTGGGGGCGTTTTTTAATATAAAAAATTTAAAGGTGGACTGGGTTTTTCAGGAGAGGGGTCTTTGACTTAGCAAAACTCTTGGAGGGTAAATTTGCGCCAAAACAATTGAGAAACCAAAATTTTTAATTTGGGCTTTTTTTAGCGTTTACAAACCCCCGGTTTTTCTACGCTACAACAACAAGAGAAAAAAATTGAAAATTAACCTTCGTTTGTGAATTTTGCTACAGGAAAATTTGGTATTTTTTGGCCCGGGGTTTGAAAAAAGACGGTTTTTTTTGCCACCACAGCGGGAAAAACAACGTTTAAATTAAAACCCTTAGGATGAAAATTTCGAAAAAAGGAATTGAGCAGCCCCCAAAAATTACTAGCTTTGTAGCGGGGTTTAAGGGGGTTTATTTTTTTACGCTACAAACAAGGGGAAAAAAATGAAATTTTAACCTTCACTTGTGAATTAGGGTACAGGAAAATTTGGGATTTTTTGGCGGGGGGAAAAAGACGGTTTCTTGGAGTCCCACGCGGGAAAAACAAGGTTTAAATTTAAAACCCCTGGATGTAAATTGGCAAAAGAATTAGAAAGCCAAAAACTACGAGCTTTGTAGCGTGTTAAAATTGGCGTATTTTTTACGCTACACTACAAAAAGAAAAAAATTTTTAAAAAAACCTTCGCTTTGTGAATTATGTACAGGAAAATTGGGTTTTTTGGCAGTGAAAAAGCCCGGTTTTTTTTTTTGGGTCCCCAGCAAAAAAAAACAACGTTTTAATTTAAAATCCCCGGGATGTAAATTGTGAAAAAGAATTGAGCAGCCACAAATATTTAGTTTTTGTAGCTTTGTTACAATGTGGGGTTTTTTTTTTACGAAACAAAACAGGGAAAAAAAATTTTTTTTTTAAACCTTTCCCCGCTTGGGGAATTATGTAAAAGGAAAATTTTATTTTTTGGGGGGGAAAAAAAGGTTTCTTGGAGTCACCACACCCAGAAAAAAAGGGCTTAATTAACTCCTGGATGTAAATTGCGCAAAGAATTTTGGGAGGAAAAAAAAGAAGTGGTATTTGGAAATTTTTAAAAAAACTGTTTTTTTAAATGAATAAACCGGAAATGGCTTAGATCCCCTTGGATATTCAATGTGCTTTTGAGGCCCGAAGCATTAAAAAGTTTTGCAGCGCAGTGGACGCCCTGGACTTCAGATTTCCCAAAACCCCCAAAAAAAAAACAGAAAATTTTGAAAGTTAAGAAAGAAGTCTCTGAGAAAAAGCTGAGACACCCCCCAAAAAACGCTGTATTTTTAAAAAAAAGTTCTTTTAAATTTAAAAGCTATCGCCGTAAACAGCACCTTTCCCCGATCATTTTCAGTGAGGGAGTGTTTCGCTCCCAGCGTCGCGCTGGGGGGGCTTAATTTTTAGTGCGGTTGGGGACCCTACAGAATCCCGCCCGGGCTCTGATTGGCTTCAAACCTTTCACTGGGCATGCAGGGGGTATGCCCTTTTTCCTCCCAGAATTCTTTGGCCCCATGTTAAACGCCTTTTGCTCGCGGGCCCTTTTATCAATGAAAAGCACACTTCGTTCCAAACCCAAGTTCCCCCCAAAATTCGAAATTCGTTTTAGAAACCGAAGTTTTCCTGAAATTCTAAACGAATTCCACTTCGTTAGAATCAATTCGCCCATCTCTAGTTGCACCACATTTATAGGATTAGACACATTTATGATTCTTTGATGGCGAATCTAGGCACCGAACAGTTAGAACAGCCAGACCAGGTTAAAGGTGGTGCCTGAGCCTGGTTTGCTGTTTTGGCAATACACTGCGCCTTTATGTTTGACCTGATTAAGAACAGTTTAACGTCAAATTTAATAATTGTTGTCCTAAGTGTCATGATTTACAGGACACCTTCAGAGATCTTGTGAAGTCCATGTCTCAATGGGTCAGATTGAAGCTCAAGTGTAACCTATATAATATTAAGCAGGGGGTTTCAATGTCATAGTTAATCAGTATATATTTAAATCATGAACAATTCAATTCCACGACTTTGCAATAGATTACAGATCCAGCTGCCAGGGTGATGACTTATAAGTGAAAGTTGTGCAACCTGTGTATAGATGATAAAACAACAACAGTGGAAACCAGCCCGTCCTGTTGCTTTGGCAATGGATAAGATGTGTAATATTGGTAGTCTTTATTACAAATTTATTTTGTAGGTTATACCAGGTTTGAATGTAATATATTTAAAAGGAACCTGTCAGGTAGTGTAATGGTGGACTCCGGGTATATGTGGATCCACTGGGGCATCACAAGCAATGGTGTAGATACAGACCACACCAGGCTGAGGAGTGTAAGGGGCCCCCGTTTTTTTTGTCACCCCAGAGAGGAAACGTGCATGTGTGGGACACCAGCAGCAGCGAGGAGCGAGGAAAGTTGAGTACAGACAAGCAGGTGGAGCCACAACATGAACATGGACATGTCCGAGGTCTTAACCAGGGACCACAGCATGGACTGTGACAGTATGCCCTCATGTGCCCCCTCCTCTTCTGCACTCACCAACAGTTTTGAGAAGTAACAGGAACAGAAATCGACCTGCTTTCTTGACTTTGGGGGGGCCACAGCAGGAACAGAGGTGGTTACCTGGGGGAGAGGTGGACGGGATTTGCACCAGACAGGCAGGTTGGAGCCAGTGTGATTTGCAGTGCTGGCTCCAATGGATAACCTCACCCATTTTCCAATTCAACGCAAGAGCATGCAGTTGTAACCATGGGAGACTCAGAAGAACTGTGGCAGAGGAACAAGGTAGAATGTAGAACAAGATCTTCTCCTTGTGGGAGTTCCCAACCTGTAGAGACAGTCCTTGGTACGGAACAGAACTGGTTGTTTCAGAATTTCCCCATTGATGGAGGAAAACCACAGAGGCTTTTCAAGACCAGCGAGTTTTAGGCACGGAGGTTTACAGAGAACAGTCGGACGTACTTGGCAGTTCTTTAGGAAGTGCTGAGCACTGCCACAGTACAGACAAAAGTTCAGACTGCGCTGGTGAGTGCGTTCCTCCTGCATTGTACATACACACTGTTCCTCATCTTGAGGAAACGCTTGTGCCAGGTGAGGGAGACTTGAGAAGACAGGTGCAAGGCAGGGAAGACTGAAAAACGGATCAATCCTGGTAACTAGAGTGATGAGGTCATCCAGGTTAGTCTGTAGGTCACGACCAGTCAGCTCGTCTTTGACTCGCCCGGCGAGGCCCTCTCAGACAGCTGCCACAAGGACCTCATTATTTTAGGCAAGCTCAGAGGTCAATGTGCGGAACTGAATGGCGTATTGGCCCACCGCAAAATTGTCTTCTCTGAAGCATAGCAAAGAAGAAGCAGCAGAGGTTTTGGTGTCCAGGTTCTTCAAATAATTTACAGAAGGGACTCATGAATTCCTGAAGATCCACTGTCACGGGCCCCCATGCTCCCAGAGGGGTGAGGCCCAGGCCAAGCCTTTACCTGAGAGCAGGCTGATGATGAAAGCCACCTTAGCTCGATCAGATGGGAACTGGCATGCCCCCGGCTTTTTAAAAATGGATGGTTACAAGATTAATAAAAACCGCGGCATGTCTTGGGAAAACCCCCCAGTAACGGGAAAAGCAGATGCATTCTGGGACTGGTAATGGAAACGGAAGGGGGGAAACTAAGGGAGGTGAAAGGGAAGATGTGCTTCCCGCAAGACGTATGTTAAAAGGGCTGGACCTCTGAAAAAGTTGCTCCCCGAGGGGCACCATAACGGGGGGATTGAACAATTTCTGGATGTAGGGGGGTAAAATGGCAGGATCCATGGTCAGTTTGTACTGTAACGGTGGAAGGGCCCAAATATACGGAATTTTCTGGGCCCTGGAGGGGATGGTGTTTTTGGGAGAAAAACCAGGGGTCCCCGGGCTTCAAAGGAGCCCAAAGCAAGTTCGATAGACAAAAATTTTGGGACAGATTTTGCGAGGAACCCTCAGGACGTTAACCTGGCATAGCTATTCACGGTGACAATGCGACACAGGACATCGGGAAAAAGGAATGCTAGGTGCCCCGAGCCGGACAGCTTTACGGGCCGAACTTCGTGTCACCCAGAAATAGCTACGCCCGGGGGTTTTGTGACCCGGGGGGTTCCCCGCCCGGGAAAGTCCTTGTGGTGGGCTCCCGGGAAGATGGGGGGGGCCTCAAAGACTTTTCCCCCCTGGTGTGGCCTGTATCTACACCATCGTTCATGGTAGTCCAGAGGATCCACATATACCCAGTGTCCACCATTACAAGACAAAAAAAGGGCATGGATCTGCCCAAAGTGATCTGTTGACATTCCCGGTGTTGAGGCCCTAGTATGTCAATTTGGGGTCCCTTGGCGAACATTTTTAGAAAGTTTTGTCCCTTTTCCCCCGTCTCACGGGGCCCCCAATGTACCCATAGTGTTCACCCCTTCCCTTTTTTATTGCCAAATTCCCCGCCGGAAAATTTCCTTTTCCCCTTTTTGGTTCAAACGGTGATCCCCAAAAATGTTGCCCGGGTTTTTTTAAACAGTGTAAACCCTCACTTTAAGGTTCCGGCACTAAGTTCCCCTTGATTGAATTTAAGGGGGGTTTATGACAGGTAAAGGCAGGGGCAAAATGTTGGTGTGCAGGATGAAGGGGGTAGTTAAACTGGCATAGTGGAAGGTAACAGCGTATAAAGGGAAAGGACTGGGTTTAAGGACCCGATCCGGGTGGGACTGTGGGTGGACTTTTGACAAGTGGGGTTTTTGAGAAACACGGTTTTTTATAGAGTGAGAGAAGCTTCTGTGATAAATGGATTTATTTAATTTGAACCAAGATTTCTGAATAAAAATCAGACTGAAAGAAAGTGAAAGTCCTGCTACCCCGTAACTGACAGGGTTTTTTCTTTTACACACTGATTGGGAAAAGAAAAAACCCGTCAATAAATGTTTTGTGGGTGGGTTTTGAAAGGGCCTCCACTGGGCTCCTTAAAGGGAAATTTCCAGGATTTTATTTTCCGCTTTATACTCAGAAATCCTTCTCCAAATCATATGCACCTATTAAAAAATCACAGCTCAGCTTCTCTCCTCCTGTCACACCATGCTTCGATAGGGCAAGCCCCCAAACCCCTTTTTACAAGGGTTTCCCCTTTTAAAAATAAGATAAACAGATGTGATTGGGCGTTGTTTTGGGAGAATTGGGGAATTTATATTTTAGGCCCGGGGTGCTCTAAAATTTTTTACGCAAACAGGGTTAATTCGGGGCTGTTGGAAAAGAAAGAGGTTTTTTGTAGTTTTTAAATTTGTACGGCCCGAAATATAGATTTGATTCATGAAAACTTTAATGTTCTCTAAGATGTTCTAAACTACTTGATTGGCCTAAATTTGTAAAAAACAAAATTTTTCTTTTTTTCCCAACCCGAGATTCAGGGGACAAGAAACACAAGTAATAAACCCTTGCGAATTTAAAACTTTAAAATACATATGTTAGAAAGTTTCCAAAATGTTTCCCGAACCTTTTTAGGTTTAAAGTAAAATTTTCAATCTCCTGTTGCTTTAAAAAATCGATTTCCTTACCATTTTTCGAATATCGGTTTAAATTTTTTTTCCCTCACTAAAAGAAAAAGCCCAGTGATGCTGACAATTGCAATAACTCCTCTACTTCCATAGGTAAGACACTCACCTTGTAGCCAGACCAGTCAAGTGTACACTGCATTGTATTCTCTACCTAGCAGCCTTCTCCACATGTAGTCTGATAGCAGCCAAAAATCTAAAACAGCCTTACCCAAGAACAAGTCTTTCTTCCAGCCTAAGGGTACGTCCACACGGCATATGTAAAATGCTGGTTGGATTCTGTTTAAGAATCCGACCAGTATTTTATCACCTTTGCATGGTTTTTGGGGGACGGTTCTGTCCGCCGTTTGTGGATTTAGCCATCCTCCATGACTACTAAATTGCACATCAGATTGTGAATGATCCAAGTTTTTTGGAACGCCGGTGGCTGAAAATCCGTTCAATGTAGACTACTGAACTGATTTTCTAATAAAGTCTATGGGGATGGTTTTTAGTTGGTTTTCAGACAGTTTCCATAGCTACAAACCATCGGAAAATCCAACTAAAAACCATGCCGTGTGGATGGACCTTAATACTGCCAAAATCTACCATTTCAATGATGAAGCTCATACTCACAATTTGTTGACAAAAATGTCCTTATCACATATGAAAATTCAAGGGGACACAAGATTTCTATTCTGACTCAAATGTTGTCTGCTGGCTTTATCTGGGGCTTAAAGGGGTTGTTCAACTAATTTTTTAATTTTCTTTTTAATAGGGTACTGCTGCCATTTTAAAATAAAAAAATAAAAAAAAATGTATGCTCACTTCTTCTGTCTCTCACCTGGAATCCAGCACTGCGCTATCATCACGCTATGCCGGTCTGTTTTTTTTTTCCAACGAGACGTCACCATTGATTGCCTCCAGCAGTCATGTGCCATTGGCTAACCTAACTTTTTCAAGCACTGAATAGTCATTTCAGCCAGTCGTGGCTTTATGGCAGAGTGTGTCTACGGAAGCCTCTCCTCAGTGCAAGACATATGAAAGCCGCATACAGTTTGCAAAAAAACACATGAAGGACTCCCAGACTATGAGAACTAAGATTCTCTGGCCTGATGAGATGAAGATTGAACTTTTTGGTGTTAATTCTAAGCGGTACGTGTGGAGAAAACCAGGCACTGCTCATCACCTGCCCAATACAATCCCAACAGTGAAACATGGTGGTGGCAGCATTATGCTATGGGGGTGTTTTTCAGCTGCAGGGACAGGGTGACTGGTCGCAATTGAAGATAAGATGAATGCGGCCGAGTACTGAGATATCATGGATGAAAACCTCTTCCAGAGTGCTCTGGACCTCAGACTGGGCCGAAAGTTCATCTTTCAACAAGAAAATGACCCTAAGCACACAGCTAAAATAACAAAGCAGTGGCTTCAGAACAACTCTGTGACCATTCTTGACTGGACCAGCCAGAGCCCTAACCTGAACCCAATTGAGCATCTCTGGAGAGACTTGAAAATGGCGTCCACCAATATTCACCATCCAACCTGAGGGAACTGGAGAGGATCTGCAAGGAAGAATGGCAGAGGATCCCCAAATCCAGGTGTGATAAACTTGTTACATCATTCCCAAGAAGACTCATGGCTGTACTAGCTCAAAGGGGAGCTTCTACTCAATACTAAGCAAAGGGTCTGAATACTTAAGACCATGTGATATTTCAGTTTCTCATGTTTAATAAATTTGCAAAAATATCTACATTTCTGTTTTTTTTTACTTTTAAAATGGGGTGCAGAGTGTACATTAATCAGCAAAAAAATTAACTTTTTGGATCTTACCAAATGACTGCAATGAAAAAAAAATGAAAATTTTAAAGGGGTCTGAATACTTTCCTTACCCACTGTACTGTATATGCCATCAATGTGTTAGGTTGGAAAACCCCTTTAAATGGCTTTTCTCACCACAATAATCTGTTTTTAAAATGTAGGGAAAGATAAATGAAGACTATTACCAAATATATTGCTCTTTTGATTTTGCTTTGTTTAGGAGATAAAGATTTGACCTACTCTTACTGTACACAAGTTTCTTTAGGTTACTGATCACCTTTCCCTGCTCTCATATCTCTCATAGTTCTAAACTGACATCTGACCATGATGAGTCACTCCCTTCTGAGTCTTATCTCCAGTCTTTTAGCAGAGCTGGTATGCCAATCACTGCTGGAGCACCACCTACAGCCTAACCAGAAAGTTTGAGTCTGAAGCTGGCTGTGACTTTGTGGAACAGCATGGTGAGACAACCCGTTTTAGCACAAAAACCTATATTGCTTAGATGGTTGCTAGATTCTTTTTGGACTTTTAAGGGAACCTATATGAAAACTGTCTAGGTCTAGGACATTTTTTGTTGCCCATAGCAACCAGCCAGAGCTCCTCTTTCATTTTTTCAGAGCACTATTTGAAATGACAGAGGAGCTCTGCTTGGTTATCACGGGCAACACAGAAAGTCTTACACCTAAATAATTTTCATACATGTGGCCATTACAATAGGGATTAGGGTAGCACAAGGGATTATTTACTTTGTATAGGCCTTACTAGTAAATTGACAAGCATAGCAGATTAACTGACCTCCTGTCCTATATGTTATAATGTTATAATTCATGGGTCTCAAACTAATTTCCACATCAGCATTATGTTTTCCCACAAATACTTTTGAGGGCCTTGGAGGGTGGCTACAAATCCAAGATGGTTTCATTCCCATTGCTAGCACCGCCGCCTCTGCCAAGCTCTGACTGCATATTCCAGGGTAAAAGGGAGAGCCGGTCCTTCTGTATCTGGACTGTCTCCATTTCTGCTCTCTGTCTAAGCTATGGTGGGCCACATAAGATGATGTTGTTAGACCCACAAGACTTAGAGGTTGTCTCACTGCAAAGATTAGCTTTAAACATGTAGGGAACACTAAATGAAGATGTTTTCCAAATATATTGCTTTATTCATTTTTTATTGTTGAGGAGCTACAAATGATTTCATCACCTTCTGAGGGCTTTCAGGTTTAACTAGTTACCGACCTGTTTGCTTGTTCTCCCCTGTTGTTGGTCTTATCTGATAGCAGGGCGTGTAGTCATTCCACAGGTCACAACACAGAACTGCTGGCAGCCTGAGTGCTTGTGTGTTATTTGATCTTTCAGACAAAAGACACTAATTACTACTGTTTACTTTAGCTCTGAAGCTTCTCTGGACTTGGGAGTATTACATTGTTTATCTAATCTAGACTATTTAGCAGAAGTCTGAATACACAGAGCTCATATGCTAATTACCCAATGCTTGACCAGGAAGTGACAGGGTGCATGAATGAAAGCTGCTGCTGACTCTATGAAACAGTAAGATGAGACAACCCCTTTAAGTTTGACACATGTTATAGTGGTTTAAATGAGAAATTGAGCATTGTGAGTTGTTTTGGTGTATACTCATGTCACTGGTAAGGACTAGGCTTCCTTTATCCTTGCTGGACGGCTCTCAATAGAAAAAAAATTAGAAACCATGATAAAAAATGCATTTTAAATATTTAGTTAAGATACTTTGAAAAATAGGCATTATTCTTACTGGCTGCGTATTTTATATTTCCTTATTTTTATATGATTTGAAAATAATCACATGATAGTGAGTGGAATCATATACACAGTTCAGCCATAGCATTAAAACCACCTGAAAAATACTGTGTAGCTTCCCTTTCTGCCACCAAAAATTTTGACCCATCAAAACATGGATTACACAAGATTTTAGATATCTGATATCTGGCATCAAAACGTTAGCAACAAAACCTTTAAGTCCTGTAAGTTGTGAGCTGGAGCCTTCATGGATCAGACTTGATTATCTAGCACATCCTACAAATCTGGGGAATTTAGAGGCCAAGTAAACACTTTGAAATCTTCGTTGTATTCGTCGAACCATTCCTGAACAATTTTACAGTATCAGGGCAGATTTTACTGTTATGAAGAAGGGAGGTACTTGGTCCGCAACAATGTTTGAGTAGGTAGGATGCATAGAATGTTATCAAAGTATCATCCACATGGATCCCATAGTCCAAGGTTTCCCAGCAGAACATTGCATAAAGCCAGGGGCGTAACTACCGGGGTAGCAGACGTAGCAGCTGCTACAGGGCCCGGGCTCTTAGGGGGCCTGGGCCCCGGGGAAGCTGCTACCACGTCTGCTCCACCTGTAGTTGGGCTCCTGCACCTGCCGGCAGTGAACATAACAGTTCACTGCCGGCTAGGCGAAGCTCCGGGCCCCGACGCAGGGCTTGCTTGTAATTTATTTACTGCACTTCCTGCCCACTCTGCAGTTGTTCTGTGAAGCCCCGCCCCCTCTCTCACACATGGCCGCTCGGCAGGAGAGTGAAGGGAGCTGTAATGGGCTGTCAGTGGCCGCCCGTTCTCACTGTGTCACTCTCTGTTCTCCCGTGCAGAGGCCCCACCCTTTCCCTCACACAGCCCCGTTCTGCAGGGAGTGCATGGGCCTGGACTGGACTGTCAGTAGGACAGACCCAGGCACCTGTAGGAAGAGGGGCCACTTACCTGGGACCAGAAGGAGCCCTCCTGCATAGAAAGAGCTCAGCAACCTCTCCAGCAGTGTGACAGGAAGCAGAGGAGAGAAGCCACTCACACTGCAGCATGTCTGCCAGCTTCAAGGAGGGTGAGTATAGTAAGCTGGTGAAGTGTTACTGGTAAGGGCTGCCATTACTTCTGTGTTGTTGCCCCCTCCTTCATGTGTGTGTGTGCTCCCTTCCTCTCCTCTTGATGCCCTCCCCCTCCTTCATCTGTGGCCCCCCATGTGTGTGCTTCATTCCCACCTTCACTGTGCATTGTGCTGCTGTGAGAGTGATCACTGCATGCATGGTGCTCAATAAGCGCTGTATACAGATCAAGTGTTCTCTGGGGCTAGATAACTGCAGGAGCTGCTGGGTCTTGGGGTGTGTGCGCAGCAATACGTTGAGTACTTTAGAAGTACTTCTAAAGCGCTGACTGCCGGTCCCCATTGACTTTCATTCTCCGCGTCGCATAAACGCTGGGAAGCAGTGACATAACAATTGTTTTTCCCGCCGCATATTCTACATCGGAGACAACGTCAGGTGTTCATAGCTCTCAGTCAGAACTATGAATCACCGTAATTGCGGGGCGCATTTTGGGCATAGTGCTGTGCAATTATGTGCCAAAATGCACCCTGCAATTATGCCGTGTGAACGTACCCCTAGGACATCGAGATCAGCTCTGTAAAAACGCCCCCTTAGGCCCCGTTCACACGGCTTATTTGCCGACGGATTGGCGCCGTATTCCGCGCCGGATTTGCGCTTCAATACGGCGCCAATCCGTCGGAGTCATTACGGTAATCCACTGCTCTCATAGAGAAGAGTGGAATCCGTCGCTCATCCCCGCTCGGCAAATCCGCCGCGGGGGGAGAAAGTGACATGCACATTATTTACGGCGCGGACGCGCCATAAACAATGCATTGTCTTATGGGGCCGGGAGCGGCGCCCCCGCCGCGCTCCGGCCCGCCCCCGCCCCGCCCCGTATTCACGGCGGATTTGTGCGCTCAATACGGCGCACAAATCCGCCGTGAATAAGCCGTGTGAACACGGCCTAAAGGTTTTTTTTTTACCTTATGGGGGCACAATATAAAAAAAAAACAATAAAAGAGATGAAACTGCCACTTTTAGCCCTGCCCCAGAATCCTTAACTACTTAATTACAGCAGGAACTTTTATGACTTTTTTTCCATCTAATTGTTCTTTGTGGGACAAGATGTATTTTTTAATGGTGGTATTGACTGTACCATAGAATATACTGGAAAACAAAAAAAAATTAAAGGGGTTTTGCCACCATGTAATGTTGACGTGGGAACCTCCGAAATGGGTATTTAATCACTTTTCTAAATATATGTGATTAAAAAAAGTGAAAACTCTGAGAGCTACAACATTTCTCAACCCCCCTTGGTTACCACAAAGCTTCCCCTAGTCACGACCCAGGAGCTGAAAGGCCGCGCTTGCGCGAATCACTTCTTATCTGATGACAGGCAGAATGAATGGTCTTTTAAGGCACCGGGTAGCAATATGTTTTCTTTTATATACAGAATAACTAGCTGTAGTGTTATTAGATCCCTGCTTTATCTGATGAAGAAGCTTTCAATCTGCTGTTTAGAATAGGTGTTCTCTTTTGTATACAGAATTCACAAGTTATAGTTTGATTATTTGAGTGAACATGTCACAGGATCCCCTTATGCAGGGCTCTGTGCTCTGGCTGTGTGTGTCTGTGTGTGTCTCTGTCAGCTCCGTGATTTGTTTACATTACATAAGCTGCTTAGCAGATAAGGTTTCTCCTGACAGTGCAGTGTATGAGCCTGTGTCTTGCTGTATTGAATCCACTGTTGTACTGTTTATTAGTTCACTTAAGTTTTGAGACGCTCCCTTTGGATTCCTCACTCCCCCCTCCCCTCTCCCTCTCTCCACTGCAGCTTCATGACTCAGCGTGATTTGTTTACATCTTGCTCTCATGCTGAACGGAGGTCAGTACTTGGTCTGGTGGCAAATCCCCTTTAAGAGATACCTACCACTATATGGTCACTATATGGTGGTACTATAGGTCTTTGTATACTGATCGGTAATAGTGTAGGGGTATTATTTAGTCACTGTGGTGGTAATTTGTGGCCATATTCTTGCGGTATAATCAGGTCCTTATGTAGTAGTGTTATTGGTAATGTTGGTCTCGGTATAGTGGGATTTGTTTGGTAGCAGTATGATGGTGACATGTATAATGAGGTATCTGCCCCTTGTATTATCTAGTAACTGCATGTCCTGGTAAATGTTGGTGGGAGAGGGGGTAGGAGGCCCCATCCAAAAGTTTGCTATGGGGCCCAGGCTGCTCTAGTTACGCCCCTGCATAGAGCATCAACCTGCCTACTTCCCATAGTGCATTCTGGTACCACCTCTTCCCTAAGTAAGTGATGAACATGCATCATCCATATGATGTAAAAGATAAATGTTCAGGCCATTATCTTTCAATGCTTCATGACTAATTCTGATACCTACAAATCCATTGTTGGTTATTTTGACAAGAGACAATAGCAAGCATATGTACTCTGAGTGGTCTGGGGCTATGCTGCCCCTTTAGTAGCTGTAATCCACTGTGCGTCTAATATCTGTCTATCATAGCCAACAATAATTTTCTCAGCAGCTTGTGCTACAGTAGTTAGGGTAGGCTCATTGCATATATCAATGAGACTTGTGTGTCTATAATACTTTAACCTTCCAAATGATTGAATTTTCTATGACTACTTTTTCATGCCTGGTACCTCTACATGAATAATCATGACCCCAGGACAATGCTGAGTATGCGCGTCTTACCCTCAACCAATCCTTCCTTCCCTTCCTCCCCCGACACTTCTGCTTACTGCGGCCCCTCCCAATAATGACATGAAACATTGATTTGGATTAAATTGGCCACAGCAGCCGTTTTATTAACAAAATTACACATAAATATATAACAACCAATATAAATATAATAGAAATCTGTAACCGGTATATAAATATACATATGTGAATATATACAACCACATACAAAATATATCTCTACCCGTGCCTCTCCATATACATATACATATATATATCTATAAAAAAATACCTAAATAACCAAACAACTTTCTCAACCAACCACTGCTAGATATAGGGCCGAGGTAATTGGAGCCCAAACCGACCCGGCGACCAAATCCCCGAAGGGACAAACCACCATTGCCCCCAGCCATACTCTATGGCTCATCCATTTTGCTCTCCAGGGATAACACCCTGAAAGAGCCCACCTTCACCGGGCCATCCAAGTTACTCAAACACTAAAGGAATCCTACCCCGAAGGACTCCCTCACCAATTTTCTTCACCACTCCAAGAACCTCGACCGCCCATGGCCGCCATGACATAACATGTCGCCAGCACCAAATTCTGCTGAGAACAAACACACCCCTCAACCACACCCCCCACAAACGAACCCGACACTACATCAGGGCGGGCGGGAGGGACTGCCTCTCACGTGCGGCGCCAACTGCTCTTCCAGGTGGAAGGGCAGCCCTTAAGTACCGCCCCTCCCTGCACCCGGACTCCTCCTCTGCTCTCCCCCTCACTTGTGACACACTCCGGCCGCGGCCAGCATTCCGGGTCATGCCGCGCCTCTCCCAGGGAGTGGGGCCAGTCCGGCACGCTGTCGGGAGATCACCAAGACCTCCAGAAAAGCTGTCAAATCTCCACGCTGCCCCCATACTCACCTCTCCTGATTTCTGTGCATCTCCCTGTAGCTAGCCACCACCATAGATAATCTCTAACACTCAGGAGTGGAGGGAAGTGCAGAAACTCATACTGCAGCTGCGCATGTCTAGTACCATAATTAAGGAAGCTTGAAGGAGTAATAATTGGTGTTGTGCTACCACAAAAAGTCGCCCATTGGTGCTGTGACCAGTGGGGAGTTAGCCTAAAAAACATTATGGAATGTTACTCTATATATCTGGCTCAGATGTGACAGCAATGGTTCCATAGTTTTACAGCATTTTACCTTCACAATAATGACAGAACCTCAAGGTAATCAGATGATTACAACTCTCCTCCTTGCCAACATATTCTGTTGCGAAGGGAGTTTGGAGCAGACTCACTCGCTTAACCTGCTACATATACGGCAGGTAATGGATGATAGTTACAGCCGTGGCCTGTCACTGGCGACGGGATTGGAGATAACTCCTATCCCAGACTTTTAACCCCTTAGACGCACAAGTAAACGGTACTGCGACATCTAAGAGAGTGAAAATATTGGTGCGCACTGTTCTGGGTCCCGAGCAGCCCATGAACAATGAGATTGTTGGGTGCTAGGTGTCATCGCAGCTGGGAGTCTAATGAAAGCTTCAGTATCAGCTATATTGCTATTACATCCTGCCTTAAGCAGGGTGTAATGTGACATTATTGTACATTATTCTGCAATATGTAAGTATTGCAGAACAGTATACAAGTGGTCAAGTACTCTGGGGGGGCTAAAACTACAAGTAAGAAAAAAAAGAATTCAAATAAAATATTAATAGATCAAAACCCCCCTTCTTGCCATTTTATAAATAAAAAAATTGAAAAAGTTAAACACAATTGGTATTGCTGTGTCCGTAAAAGTCTGCTCTATTAAAATATAATAATATTTGTTTTGTATGGTAAACAATGTCAATAAATAAATAAAGCATGCAATCATGTCCCACAAAAAGAAATGGAATAAAATGTGATTCAAAATTTGCATTTGTCCCATGGTACTAATAACAATGAAAAAATTCCACTGCAACAAAACGAGCCCTCACTCAGATACATCAACAGAAAAATAAAGATATTGGTCACAGAAAATGGAGCTGCAATGTAAATTAAAAAAAAAAAAAGTAAATTAAAACATAAATAAGACTCTAAAAATTAGGTATAACCAAATTTTAGAAACCTGCAAAATACAAAAAACAAGTTGTGTATACTGCACAGTGAACTCCATAACAAGAAACCTCCCTAACTCTCTGCCCTCCCCAAATAAAGGTGCAATTAAGTTTTGTTCCCATTTCAACCCATAAAGAATTGTTTTGGGGGCTTCCCAGTACGTTACATGATATGGTCAATGGCACCCTTAAAAATACATCTTATCCCGCACAAAGTATGTAGATGGAAAAATAAAAATATTATGGCTTTTGGAAGACGGAAAGGGAATACATGAAAGTTTCTACAGTGGGAAGTAATTAAAAAGGGGAGATATGCAGGACTCCTGGAACAGTTGACAAATCTTTCCACTCCTGTTTTCTCACTCCAAAGATTAGCTTTCAACATGAAGGGACTGTTAATTAAAGACTTTTTCTAAATACATATAACAACGGGAGGTACCACCAGTGGAACCACTGGGCCACCTTGGGCGATGATATATGCCGCACCAGTGAGCAGAGTCTAAGAGGCCGCTGGTTTTCACCAGAGCCTGCTGCAAGGATGGTCTTGCTGTAGCAGGCGACCCCCAGGTCGCTACCCCTGGCGCGACTTGCCTGTGGTGGCGGCCAAAGTGTGTGTGGTAGAAATTTGCTGGCAGACAAATAGTTGGGGATAGGCAGGAAGGTCAGGGCAGGTGGCAAGGTTCTTGGTCGAGGGATGTAGGGAAAAGAGGAGTGGCACACAGAAAGGACCGAGACACAGGAGAACATTTTGACACATAGGCTAAGGGCGCTATGGATCTGGGAGGAGGTCACAGGAAGGCTGGGCAATAAAGGACCAGCACCTGGGAATTATTTAAATTTCACATAGCCCAGTACCCTAGCGAGCGGGGACGCACACACTGGCCAGCAGAGACAGCTCAGGGAGCTTCAGTGGGTTGCGGCGCCACTTGAAGACCTTACAGAGGGGCTGCAAGGGTATGGGTCAGCCCGCGCTCCGAAGTGTGAGTTGCGGGAGCACTTGTAATAATATGTTGCTTTTTTATGGGCTTTTGAGTGCACAAAGGTTGCCATGGTAACCTGCAAACCAGACAGATGTCTGCTATCTGATTAGCTGACAGAGCAGAGGACTGGGAGTGACCTCTCTCTTATGAATAGACTGACAGGAGCGCTCTAGAGAAAAAGTAATTAACTCTAACAACATTACCATCTAATATAAGGACACTGTATTTAGTGCTCACAGCACCTGTAACTTTTATCTTTCCTGTACTTGTCAGGGTGGAAGCTGAGTATGCTAATCACCTCTGTAGAACCACCCACAGCCTGAGGAGACAGAGTGAGTGGGAACTGCTTGTGAGTCAGGGGAACAGCATGGTGAGAAAACCCCTTTAGCAAATTTGATTTTCCTTAACTAAGCAAAATATGCATTGAGGTGTACGTATTATGGTCTGTATCCCTTGTTACTTTTTATGTTTATATTTTCTATTTATATGAGACTTTATTGTTGTGATTTATGTGGGCAGCACCTGTGGGTTTATGTTATGCTTGAATGCTCTTTATTAGGCACTTTGTGATATTCCCATATATGTACTTTCTATATGGTTACTGCTATTCGCAATAAGTGTTTCATCTTCATGTTTTATTGGTATTGTATTGTGATTCAATTAAATTAGACTTTTTTTTTTACTGACATACTGTGTGTTTTGCAGACGTACATTGTTGTTATTTACACATACAGTGATTTCTGGGTTTTTTATAGCCCACATTTCATTTTGTAGATAGGTTTATTGCTTGCAATCTTGTGGACTGCAGCTGTTACTTCATAGCGAAAATCAATCAGTAACATTACAAAAAGTCTGAGTGTCACCATACTTAAACATCACTATAAATTACTCCAGTAGAAATCAGAGGGATTTACATAATAGATTTGCTTAGCTACTTCTTAATTTATTCTATAATTATGCAAAAATATGCCATTATATAATGACACGATCATTATATAATATAGATGTATATTGAAATTGTATCCACTATCTCATCTTATTTAATTTATTTCTTTTAGTAAAAATAAAAATAATCCACGTTAATATTCCTAGAGAAGTAATATCAGACGTGAGGTTACTGATCTTTATTTAACCATGAATGTATGCTTCACTGAAGTTGCATTCAAACTGTTGTAGAAGCGGATTATGACTGTCTTATTCTTCAAGTATGAATTCTTTCGTTCAGCCGCTTTCAGGCAGCCGTAATACTGGCACATTTCACATTTATATTATGGCTGCAGTACTCATTCCTTTTGTGGTCCTACTGATTGATTTCATGGTGATCCAGCCCGCTTCAATAGAAGAATATAAAACTAAATATGTTACAGTATGTCCATCTGAAACTGGCCATGTAGAAAAAGCAAGAAACACTTCGGATATATGTAACTTTTTGATAATTTTTATTCTGTTTTTTGGAGGATGGATAACCAAAAAACATGATGTATGTTTTATATGTTCCTTGATTGCTAATACAATAATACGATTTTAGTGATTTCCTATTACATCCTTCCACTTGCAGGGTGTAATAAGAGTACAGTCGTGGCAGTCCTGATGGGCCATCATTAAGTCCCTGGCTGCCTTAACAGCCAAATGACACCCCACCATTACATTACAGGAGGCTAACCCAGTGGTAAAGGGGGTGCCACACCACTTTGTAACAGCCTTGGTGCCTGGGTCAGTCTGACCATGAAATCTAAGTGGTTAAATGGCTGGAATTAGATTTCTCTCTGGTTCCGGCTGCTGACAGCAGGCATCATCTATATTTAACAGCTTAAATCACTGGGTATAGAGCAGTCTCAAGTTGTAATAGTAATTCATGGGGTGTTCTTTGTTTAGTTGTTTTTCATAACCTTTTATCCCTGAAATAAATAATTGGGTCATAACTAGACATGAGCAAATTTCTCAAAAATTATATTCGCCAGATTCTCCGAATTTTCCACAAAAGAATTTGTTCGCGGCCAATAGCGTTAAAAAACAGCCTGTATGGTGTTGTAGAACATTGTGCCATGCTCAAATATGCATAGGGAGTGTGGTTCAGTATTGAAACAATGCTGTGATGACAGGCACCGTTCTTAGAATCGCTTCACACTTCACTTATCTGGTCAGTTATGGGGACAAAACTGACAAAATAACTGAAGTGGGAATGCAACCTAACAAGGTAACGTCAGCGCCAGCTACAAAGAACCGAGCTGAGGGCCAAGATCCTACTATAGCGTCAAAGAACACACTCCTTTTACACCGTCATCAGATGATTCCACAGATTATGACAGAACCTGTTCTGTTAAGCACTGATACATGTAGAGCCCCCCTCACCTCTCCAAAACAGTGGAGAGGATGTCAGCAGTAATTTTGCGGTGACGTCACTGATCATTTTGCCCTTCCTTTGATCCATCACTGTTTGCTTTCAATCGGTCAATAATCCATCAGTATTGCTAAAGCCAAAAACAAACAGGAGTTGATCCAAAACAGAGATGACCAGTAAATGGGATAATTGCATATCTTCTGTGTTTTGTATCCACTCCTGCTTTTGGCTTTTGGCTACCTAATCAGATAACCCTGATGCAAACAAAGGACCATGTCATACTGGCCTTACGGCTTCTCCGCTATCAATCGGTCAATAATCCATCAGTATTGTTAAAGCCAAAAACAAATAGGAGTTGATCCAAAACAGAGATGACCAGTAAATAGGATATTTGCATGTCTGTGTTCTGTATCTACTCCTGCTTTAGGCTACCTAATCCTCAAACAATCCTGATGAAAACAAAGGACCATTTGATACTGGCTTTACAGGTTCTCCGAAGACACAATCAGTTGTGTATGTCCTTTTCATTCCTTCTGACAGATTAAAAGAAGAGGGAAACCAAATATAATGGTAATAGTGGTAACATCATAGAATGGTGGAGGGTGGAAACAGCATTAGGAAACCACAGGGTGGTCGACTGAGAGAGTGGTCAGTTGGCAGCATCATGAATAGTTCACAGAGTAGCAAGTGTCAGAATGTGGAGGAGGCAGCAATTTCAGTAGACCACAGAGTGGCACAATGACACAGTGTGAAGGTGGCAACAGCAACAGCAGCAGCAGCATCAGACTGGAGAGTGGCACAATGACAGATTGAGGAGGTGCCGGCAGCATCAGAAGTCTACATAATGGCGTAGTGAAGAGTGGGGAGGTGGGTGGCAATACCAGTCCCTGGTAAAGATGGTGGGTGGTAGATGGAGCAGCTGGCAGCATATGTGTGCCATCAGGCGGGTGGCAGCATCAGAATAGTAGCTGAGGCAGGTAGCCACAAGAATCCACTCTTTTCTCAAAGTTTTGGTGAAGCGTCATGGCTGATCTAATCTGATGCATCAGGCATTGGTGTGTGAAAATCCTGGCCGATCCACGCCTGATTCATCTTGACAAAGGTGATTTTCTCCACATTTCGGGTGGGCAAGCGAGTTCTCCTTGGGAAAACTATGGCCCCTGTCACACTGAACACCCACTCTGATGCCAGACTACTGGCCAGGCAGGACAGCTTCTCCAGTGCAAACTCGGCAAGTTACGGCAACAATTCCAGTTTGGCTGCCCAGTAGTCCAGCGGATCTTCTATGTGGGGTGACAGAGTGCTGTCCAAGTAGGCCACCACCTGCTGGTTCAGGGTCTGCTCCAGATCCTGCTGCTGCTGGTAAGTACCTTCCTCACTAGGCGGGTGAAGGAAGCTGCTCATCAACGACTCCAGACTCGGGTTGCTGCTAATGGAGCTGGTACTGCTCCTACTCCCCCAACCACCAACAGCAGCCATGGCAGTGGTACGTGAGTGATGAGGAACCGCCCCCCAGTCAGACCGGCCAGAGGATGGATGATGTCGCAGATAGGCAGCAGCCAACTGACTACCTAGGATTTCTCTATAGTACTTGAGTTTTTCCTCCCTCTTGGCAGGGGAAAAAAAGGCTCCCATTTGGACCGGTAGCGAGTGTTCAAGAGGGTGGAGAGCCAGAAGTCATCCCTCTGCCGGATTATGACTAGTCGGCTGTGACTAGCCAGGCAAATCAGAATTCAGCGGGCCATCTGCGAAAGTGACTCTGAGGGACTTCCTGCCTCCATCTCCACTGTATACTGCCACGGTGTGTCTGGGTCATCTGCCTCATCTTCCTCATCTCCCTCTACCTCCTCTGGCTGCTCCTGTTTCTCCTCTCCTGTCACCTGAGTAGAAAAAACACTCATTTAGCCAGACGTTGCTTGTGCTCCAATGTCCTCCTCCTCTTTCTCCTCCAGTTCAGCCCCCACCGGACTTATATGGCTGTGAGATGTAGTTGCCACGTCTCCAGTCCTCTGACCAGACAGATTTTGCAGCATCTGTTCCAGGACATAAAGCAGTGGAATGACGTTATTCATCCCGTAGTCCTGGTGACTGACAAATAACGTGGCCTCCTCAAAGGGCCTAAGCAAACAGCAGGTGTCACGCATGAGCTTCCACAGGCTGACATCAAAATTACACAGGGGAGTACTCCTGTTCGCTGGGATCATCAAGAAATCATTAATGGCCTTTCTTTGTTCATACAGTCGGTCCAACATATGGAAACTGGAATTCCAATGGGTGGAAACCTCGCATATCAGCCTATGTTGGTGGAGGCAGTTCTGCTGCTGCAGCTCAAGGAGGGTGTGCTTGGCTCTGTAGGAATGGATGAAGTGCATGCACAGTTTCCTGGCCATTTTTAGAATGTCTTGCAGATGGGTGGAAGAGTTGAGGAACCGTTTGACAACTAGATCGAACACGTGTGCCATGCAGGGCGCATGGCTCAGCCCTCCTCGGTGCAGCACGGACACCATGTTCCTTCCATTGTCTGTGACCATGGTTCCGATTTTCAGTTGTTGTGGAGAAAGCCACACATCAAGTTTGTGTTGCATGATGAGAAGCTCTTCCTCCCCTGTGTGACTCCATTCACCCAGCCAAACCAGGTGTAGAACTGCGTGACACCGCCGTGCCCTGCACATGTGGTATGATGGAGAAGTACTTGTGGAAGCTGAGGTGGTGGAGGAGGAGGAGGCGGATATTAGCGCAGGATCAGCAGTTTGACAATGTGGAGGAGAAAGTGGCGTCTCCTGTCCAAGTTGCAGGAAGCACATTCACCCAGTGGACCGTAAAGGATATGTACTGGCCCTGACCGTAGCAACAGCTCCACGCGTCCACGCTGCCATGCACTTTGGAAGACACCGACAGGCTCAAGGACAGGCCCATCTTCTGTTCTACATATTTGTGCAGGGCTGGTATGATAAATACACACCCTGGATTTGACTCAAATTACCCCACAAACAGAGGATAAATTAACTCTTGGGCACAGATTGCAATATCCCAAAATAAAAAATGCTGGTTCAGGAACAGGTATGTATATAACACACACCTGTGAATGTCTCTCACCCCAGTAGCTCAAAAAAACGCAAGTATTTTGTACAGAGTGCAATGTAGTGCTGCTACAGCCAAATGCTTGTCAACAGGAGACAAAGTGACAAGTGGCAGAATTTAATTTGGCTGCCGTATTTATAGGGCTGTGACGTCACAGAAGCTGGCTGGCTGCTGATTGATTGCATTACTGCACATGTCTTTAAGGGTGTTCGTTTCTTCCTCCCATAGTTCTCTGCCCCATGTCACGCCATGTGCTCGCGGCCATTTTAGCTTTATTACCGCAAATCACCATGAACTTCCCCTTCGGTCAGAATTTAAACGAATTCCACTTCATTAGATTCGATTCGCTCATCCCTAGTCATAACTCACAAGCCCCATAAACATCCATCCTAATTAACCATGACAATAAAACCAATATCTGAATAACAATGATTATCTCGACACCTGGAACCTGTGGGGTATATTAACAGGAAAAATAGGCAAGCATAAGAGTCTGATGGACTTTGACAAGGGTCAAAAAGTGATGGTTAGATGACTGTTCAGAACCTTTCTAAAACAGCAGAACTTGTAGGGAGTTTATTGTATGCGGTGGTTAGTATCTTCAAAAAGTGGTCTCAAGAAGGACTACGAGGAAAATAGCAACAGGGTCATGGGCCCCCAAGGCTCAGTGATGCATATCAGTAACAAAGACTAAACTAGATGTGTCAGATTCATTTTCAACGAGGGCCACAACAGCATTATGGGCCGAATGTTACTGAAAGACTGTATAGAATGCAACTACATGAGCCTCTTTTGCTGTACTGTTGAGGGCCACATAAAATGAACTTGCAGGGCTTGTGTTTGAAACCTGTAGAGTAGATCATCTGGTCCAATGGCGGTGGAGACTTACTGTAGTGCAAATTGCTAAAAATGTTAGTGATGGCTATGATAAAAAGTCCAAATACAGAGCACTTTGCAGCTTTTTGTGTGTAGGGGCACATACCCTCTTTACCCGAAAATAAGACAGTGTCTTATATTAATTTTTGCTCCTAAAGATGCGCTAGGTCTTATTTTCAGGCAGTTTCTTATTTTCCCATGAATACATTTTTTTTGTAAAAAATCTTATCTGGTAGCATCTCGGCCTAGGTTTGCATTAGTCCCATCATATTTGTAGGAATAGTCTGGTTGTGCATGTGCAAGTGGCTGCAGTGTGTAGCGATCAATGCCGCTAAAGAAGTGAGGTAGAGCCCGGCTGTGACTGGAAGAACCGACCCAGACAAAGTGTCACATTGTACATTCTACAGCCATAGATCATCGTTTTTTGTTTTAAATTAAAAGGGAAGGATTTTTCTATACATACATAAATCCCTGTACACTTGGATCAGACTCATCTATCTATGCTGCGCAGCCGGGGGACGTTCATGTCCAAAAGAGACAGAATGGAAACAGAAAACCAGGGGACGCACCTGGAATAGAGGAAGTTTTTCATTCGCCCCTTTGAACAGAGACTCCCCCTGCGGCACGGGGCGGGGGGAGATTTTTTCCTAAAAGATAGATGATCTGATGAACTGCACAGGGACTATGAATGGAAAAACCCTCCCCAACCCCCCAATGGGTTTACTTACATGTATAATCTAAGTCTTAGGGTAGAATCTAAATGCGGGGACTTGTATTTCCCTTATCAGCTGAATGAGGAGAAAATAGGAACCATAAGCCAGATTCTACACTAGTGCTTTGTGTGTATTTTTATAACTTAAAGTTTGAGTCACAAAGCACGGGATTAAAATTTATTATTATTTAAATATATATATTATATATATATATTTTGGCAGCTACAGTGACTTTTTCCAAGGATGGAAAATGGGGCATGCTGGGACTTGTAGAACAGATTTTTCCAGCAGCCCCATCACCATCCTTAGATGTGGGGTCGGTCTTGCTCTGTTCTCCCCCTCTTTCCTCTTTTTTATTTAAATTTTCTGTCCCCTTTCTTTGCATTGAAGGTTTTAAAGGCCTGTGTACATAGTCACATGCCCTCCCGAACGGGTCCTTCGCTCCCCTTCTAACACAATATAGGTGTCATCAAACCTGTATTGTCCCAGGGCTTTTTCTCGGGATGGGCGGGGCTTTGAACACCCGCGGCCCCTCCCCCACCTTTCACTCCGCCTGCCCTTAGGGACGGCCCTGTGTATGGGGAGCTGCAGCAATGACTTCCACTAGGTCTTATTTTCAGGGGAGGCCTTACATTGCTAAGCTTGAAAAAAATTGCAGTAGACCTTATTTTCGGGGGATGTCTTATTTTCGGGGAAACACGGTAGTCCATGCCACCTACAGTATCTAAATATTGTTTCAGACCAAGTACACCTATTTATAACAATGGTATTCCCTACTAGCAGTGGCACCCTTCAGCAGTATAATATGCCCTGCCACACTGCAAAACCTGTTCATAACCGGTGAAAAGATCAGGGTGTTGACTTGAAGCCCTTGTGTAGTCCATGTCTTGACAGGTCAGAGCTGTTTTAGAAGCATGAGAGGACTTGCACAATATTAGTTGACTTTAATGTTCTGTAAATTCATTCTATGCTGATAAATTCTGTACTATAAGGTATAAGGTCAAAGCCACTTTGGTTTTGTCACAGAGCACCAAATGCCTTGTTCACATACATTTGAAATGATGAAATTCTGACTGCTTTTAGCCACCACTAGATGGGGTTCACGCAAGGAAGCAGCTCAGTGGCTGACTCCCCTGTAGCGGGTCTAAAGATTTCCTGCGGGAGGGAAAAAACTGCTAAAAATCTCCTTAAAGTAGAACAGTTGAATTACAAGTAAGGCTCTGCTTTATATTTTCAGATAAATTTCATTTTTCCTTTAAAAAAATTTTGGGAGTATAAAAAAAACCCTGGAAAAAAAAAAATGCATTTTGTTTTACATTTTTTTTGTTTTAGGAAGAAAAAAACTGCTGCAAAGTTTTTTTGTTTCTTGCCTTTGGTTTTAGGGAAAGATAAAATTTAAAGTATTTTTAGTCTCCCTAGTGGTTGCCTAATTGTTTATGCTTCAGGACCTGCACAAACAGCTCTAATAAGCGTTTTCAATGGTAATGGCCTCCTCTCTACTCTCCTGACAAATCCCACTAATGTTTTTATTAACTGAGTTCTAATTCTGGGGAATGTCAAAATAAGAGCAATAGGTTACCTTTCACACCAACGGGAAATTGAGGATTTAATGATCTACTAAACTGCTTCTCTACTATGACTAAAAGTTCCCTAGCTAGTTTCCTTTTTTTAAAATGGGTTTAAACATTTGACAAAGCTTTTGGGGCAATTGCCAGTCACATAAACTAGTAGCCCAAATTTAAACCCGTAAAAAAGGCTTTCCCCAAATTTTATTGGGGGTTTAGGGTTTTTTACACAAGTGGGATTGTAACACTTTCTTTTTTCGTTTTGGGAGTAAGATGAACTCAAAATCAATTTTTCTGTATTACTGTTTGGCTTGTTCTACCTTTCATAAGTTACAAGAAAGTAAAACTGAGGTCCCATCCACACAGAGCTGTTTAATTAGTTTTTATGTAACCCATAAAAAGACTGGATCCAAAATAGAGAAAAATATATTTACTTCTATCCATGCAATAGGTAAATACAGAGTATAGCAAACAGTTGGGGAGGTCGTGTTTTCCCCCCCAAAAAAAAAACACTGGGGAAACCCAAACCCCTTTTGGGGGCCTTAAAAAAATTTGAAACCCCTTTTTACTAATTTTGGGATGCTGACTCTGAAAAAAGACACCCGTTTTTCGATTTTTAGTTTGGAGAATCCGGCTCGGCTCTTAACCCCTTTTAAAGGAAACCCAAACCTGTTTTTAAACCCTTCCCCGACACAGCCCAAATTTTTGAAATTGAATTTTTGTCAAAATTTAAAGTGAGATAAAAATTTTTTACCTTTTACCTACCATGTGAAAAAAGAGGGTTTTTTTTCGTGAAAACATTGTTCCCGTTTAAAGTTAGGGAAGAAATTTTTTTCCAAACAAACCTTGTGTTGTTTTTTGAAAAATACAAAAATTTCATGAAAATTTTGGAAAAAAAATTTTCGATTTTGAAAATTGCAAATTTCGCGTGCAAGACAGATAATTTATTTTACCACAAAATATTTATAACCTTTGCATTCCCACCCTTTTGTCCACTTAGGTTGGGGATTTAAATTTTTTAAATTTTCTTTTTTTTTACGACATTAGAGGGCTTAGGGAAAATTTAAATAGGGAATTTCTCAAAATTTTCAAGAAAATTTCCCAAAATTTCAATTTTTTTAGGGGCCACTTCCCCCTTTGGGCGGGGTTTGGGGGGCCTGCATGTTAGAAACCCCCCCTAAGTGACGCCCTCTGAGAAACTAGACCCCTTAACGTTAAATTTTCAAAACTTTTTTAGGAAGTTTGATAACCCTTTAGATATTTCAAAAGAAATTAAAAACAAAAATGGAGGTTTAAATTTCAAAATTTTTTTCCCTTTTTTTTGCAGATTTTCAATTTTATCCTTTTTTCACTGGAATACGGTTTAAAAATGACTAGGAAAGGGAACAATATCAAATTTCCCCCCGGGCCCGCCGTTTTTAGAATATCCCATATGTGGCCCAGGGCATTTTTTTGGCTCCAAACCCAAAAACCCCCAAAAAGGGGGGAGCACCTACGGCTCTGGGGGGGCTCATTTTCAAAAACGATTTTATTTTGGCGCCATTTCAGGTTTGGGGACACCCTAAGGTCCCAAAAAATTAAAAAAAACACCCCAAAAAGGGCCCGCAATTTTGGGAAAATACACCCCCTTTAAGGGAAAAATATCCAGGGGTTTCAATTTAGTTTATAGAAACCCCAAAAGGTGATTCACAAATTTTTTTTTGCATAAGGGGGGTTTAAAAAAAAAAAATTTTTTTTTTCAATAATCTGCAATTTTTGCTTTAAAAAGTTTCATATAAAACAAGGAATCCTGGAAAAAAAGAACCCCAAAACAAATTTTAAGGCAAAATTTTTCCCCCGTTTTGGGGGGAATAAACCCCACATTGGGTGGAAACTGCTTTTGGGCGCAAAAGGCAGGGCGAAAAAAGGGAGGGGAGCGCTTTTTGGGTTTTGGGAAAAAAGATTTTGGTGGGCCCATGCGCATTTGCAAAAACCCCCCAAAATAGCAGAACAGGGGAAAACCTTTCCCCGGGAAACCCCATTTTTGGGTTTTTAAAAACCCAACAAAGGGGTCCATCTGGGATGTATTCTGCATTTTTTGGCAACCCCAGGGGTTCCAAAGTTTTTTTTTAGCATTGGGGCAATTTAAAATGGGGGGAAAAAAAAGCAGTTCGGTCCCTTTTTTTTTTTGGTTTTTAATTTTACAGCTTCGCCGTTTCAGTTAAAAAGATGTGAAACTTTACTATGGGGGGGGTACAATTACAATGAAATAGATTTTTTATTGTTTTTTCTGTTATATTACTTTTTTCAAAAGGTTAAAAAAAAGTCAAAAAAATTGCTTTTTTTTGTTTTTCCTTTTTCGAAAAGCCCATAAATTTTTTTTTTTTGCTGTGGCAGAGTGTGTAGGGCGTTTTTTGGGGAAAAAAATTGAAAATTTTTTTTGGTACCAAAGGGGGGTGCCCTATGAAGCTATGTATTTTTTTTTTTAAGGGTTTTGGGAGGGTGTTTTTTGGGCAAAAAAACGCAATCTTTTGGGAGTGTTTTTTTTATTTTTATTTTTTTATGCGGTCAAATGGGACGTTTTTATATGACAAGGGGTAGCTTTACTCAGGGAGGGCAATTTCATTTACCCCCGATACCCCAATTTGTAAATTTTTTTAAGTTTTTCTGCTTTTATACAATAAAAACATTTTTTTCAACCAGGGGAAAATAAAGTTTTTGGAAACGCCATAGTCTGGGGCCATAACCCTTTTAAATTTTTTCTGTGCTTTTGGGGGCTGTGTAGGGACTTGGTTTTTTTGCGAGAAAAGTTGATGTTTTTATTGGGAAAACATTTTTTGGGGGGGGCAAGGTTTTGATGCTTTTTAAAAACCTTTTTTTGGGGGGCGAGTTAAGAAAAATTTCTTTCAATCCTAGTAGTGTTTTTTTTTTTATTTTTAACAGGGCCCTTTAAAGGGGCAGTATCCGTGATAAGTTAGCTTTTCCCCCTTTGGGTCCCCTATGATTAAAGGCGATACCCTAATTTTTATAGTTTTTTTTTTTGTGAAGCACTTTAAAAAAAAAAAGAAAAGTGTTTTTTTGTGTGGGAAAAAAATAATTTTTTGGGATACTTCTTCTGAGAACCTTAACAAATTTTTTTTTTTTTCCCTATAACCCGGCTGTTTTAAGGACTTTTTTTTGCGGGGTGAACTGAAAAATTTTTAATTGGGGGGCAAAAATTGGGTTTATTTGGAGGTTTTTTTTCGCTTTTTATTTAAATTTTTTGTGTGGGGGAAGAACAAAATCTTAATTCTGTGATTTTTTTTTTTGTTTTGTTTTTTACGGCGTTCCCCCGTACGGGTTTTAAATTTAACATGACAGATTTATTTGGGCAGGTTTGTTACCAAAGCGGGATACCAAATTTTGGGGGATTTTTTTTTATTTTTTTTTTTTTTTTTTTTGGGGGCCCCATTGGGGTTTGTAAAGGGGAAAAAAAGGGGGTGTAGTATTTTTATTTTTTTATATTTGTTTTGTGTTTTTTTCTTGTTTTTTTTTAAAATTTTTTTTTACTTTTTCACGTTTTTTTTTTGACCCTTTCCCCTTTGGGGTTTTTAATGAGAGACTTTAGGGTCTCTTTTTTTTAATAGGAATTTAAAAATAGCTTTTGGGATGACTGGTTTTCCCATGGGAACTTCAGTCCCCGGGTGGGCCCGGGGCATGGCCCACAGGGCCCCGGGGGGGGGCATCGTGACTCACAACAAAAACCCCGGGAAGGGATTCGTGGGCCCCCGTTCTTCTGGGGGAAAAAGGGAAGGGAGGAGCGCAAGGGAACGCCCGATCCGTGCGCTTCTGCCGCCGACAGAGACGCAGGAGGAGCGAACTCTCCCTCCGCGTCCCCTCTTGGTTTTTGCGACCCCGATTTGGGGCGGGAAAAATTTAAGGGGGTTAAAAACCCCCCCCCCCCCTCCCGGGGCGATCCCGGGGGGCCCCGGGGCCGAAAAAGCCTCCCCCCCCCGGGGTGCTGCGCTTATTTAAAAGTTCCCCGCGATCCTCAGGAAATTTTCCATACGTCCCGGGCGGGAACCCCCCAAAAGGACCTGGAGTAAGGATCCCCCCAAGGTCGTTTTAAAGGGGGGAAAGTATGGGGGCTGCTGAAAGATTGGGGGCACGCAAAAATTTTACTAAAAAAAATGTTGGGAAAATTTTACGTGGGAAAAAGAAAAGACAAAACCCTTTTAGAACATTTTTTTGGGAAAATATGCAAACAAAAACAAATGTGCAGGAGCAAATACAAATTCATTTTGCACTCCTTTTTTATAGCCCAAATTTTTTCACAAAAACAATGTAGAATGAGGTAAATTTAACAATTCCCAGAAACTAGGCTGCTAGAAAAAAAATGATGGGGAAATTTTTGGGTTTCAGCAGCCCCTCAACACCCAGAATAAGGTAAAAAAAATTTCCCAGGCAATTTTTTTGGTTCCCGGGGTGAGAAAGTTAACATTTTAAGAAAAAAAAAATGAAAACTAATTAAACCAAAAAAATAATATTGCTTTGATTTTTTGCTTTGGTCAGGAGATGAAGAAGATTGCATGTCTTCTTAGAGTACATGAGATTTCCTTGGTTACCAACCACCTCTCCCCACCGCTCTTTCCTCTGTTTTTTTTCCCGAATTTCTCCACAAGATGGTTTCTCAACCTGGGAAGTACTCCATGAAGGGTCCCTTAAACTCTTTTTCCCAAAGGGGGTTTGTTTACCTAAATTAATGACAATTTTCCACACTTGAGAGCTCTATCACTTTGTGTTTCAAAAATTTTTGAAATCTCCCACATCATGTGGGGCTAATTGGAAATAACTTTAAGGGAAAAGCGAGGGTAAAATGAACATCACCCTATTTGAACTTTCCCACAGAAAAGAGTTTAACCAACGGCACTTCCTCCAGTATCAAAAATACTTTTTGAGAGTCTATTGCTTAGTATCAATTAATCATAAAAAAATTCAGGTTCTTTGTTCAGTATTTGTAACCTATACATATCCATTAATGCATCCATAGTTCAGATATTATTTTCACTTGATATCCTTAACTTAGTATTCAATATCCAAAACAAATTTTTCCAGATGTTTTAGTCGGATTCAGATCTTTCTCAGCAATGGATATAACAAGAGTAATCAGTTTATCACACTGATATATGAAGAGCAGCAGGAGAACCAGCAGTTTAACTTCTCTCAAAGCCTGCTCTTCATTAATCCATATCTAGGCTCTGAGAGAAGTTAACCTGCTAGTTCTCCTACTGCTCTACATCAATCCGTGCCATACAACTGATTATTCTTCTTATATTCATTGTTGATAAAGGTTTGAATCAGACCGAAAATTTTGTTATGGATGTTGAATATCAAGTGAAAATAATATCTGAAATATGGATGCTTTAATGGAGATATATATATATATTTATATATACATATATATATATTATATATATATATATATATATATATATATATATATATATATATATATATATATATATATATGTGTGTGTGTTATAAATACTGAGCAAAGAGGCTGAATTTTTTATGATTAATGGATACTACGTAATAGACTGTCAATGATGTTTTTTTATTTTTTATACTGGAGGAGGTGCTGTTGGATACTCTCTACTGTTGCTGTTATTTTATAACTGCCACCCGATTCAAAAATGTTGGCGTGTGGAATCATATGATTTTTAATTATAGAACCACCCACAGACTGACCAGAAAGTGTGAGTCTAAAACTGGCTGTGGCTCTGTGAAAGTGCATAGTGAGAAAACCTCTTTAAGTCCAGATTTTCTTTTTTGAAATCATAGGGTCTATTCGAGGGATAACATAAAAACAGAACTATACCGATCATTACTGTAGAGAGGATTTTAACACCGATGGCCTGTCCTTAAAGGGGTGTTCCCGCTATAGACTTTTATGGCATATTAATAAGGTATCTATTTTCCTACAGGCATTAACCCCTTAATGACCCTTGATGTTTGAGTACGTCCAAGAGTCACTAAGGGGCTTTGTAGCAGGATCATGGCACAATCCCGTTACATAGCCTGCGGCTGTTAGCTGCTAATTGCAGTAAACACCCACCGGTTACAGCGCAGAATAGACCCGTCGCTATCCTGCGCTGCTTAACCCTTTAGACGCCTCGGTAAAGATATGCACAGCCTCGGCAAAGATGTGCACAGACTAAATAAATGAGAAATGGTACCGCGCACCGTTCTTCACTCTGATCGGAGCCCCTGTGGTGAAATCTGTGGTTTCTGATCAGTTAACATTGCAGCTGGAAGCCGAGCGAAGGCTTCTATTACCACCATGTTTTCGGTTTTACTAGTTCCTGCCCCAGGCAGGAAGTAGTGAAACCACCCTAATGGTACACCCTAATGCATCGTCTATACATCATATTAAGCTGTATAAATGATTAAGCCCCCTAGTAGTGAAGCACCCTATGGAGACACAAGGTTACAGTAAAAAAAAAAAAAAAGTATTAATGTATAAAAAAAAATTAAATAATATTAAAAGTTCAAATCACCCCCTTTTGCCATTTTACAAATAAAAAAATAATAAAAAATGTACACATATTTAGTATTAGTCCGATCTATTAAAATATAGCATCATTTATCCCATACGTTGAACACCGTAGCAGAAAAAAAAATCCAAACACCAAAACAGCAGGGTTTTTTGTTAATTTTATGTCCTTTAAAAAATTGAATAAAATTTATCAAAAAAGTCACATGTATTACAAATTGGTACCAATAAAAAGTACACTTCAGCCTGCAAAAAATAGCACCTCACTCAAGTCCAAAGGTATTAGTACAAAAAAATTATTGGCCACAGAATATGGCGGTGTGGCGCAAATTTCAAAATTCAAAAATGTTTCCTTTTTTTTACGGAACCAAAATATGACAAAAACCCTACATTTTTGGTGTTGCCGGAATCATATCAACCTCCAGAATACAAAGAACACATCATTTATACCGGAGAGTGTACGTTTAAAAAAAAAAACGTAAACATGGCGCAAGTATGTTTTCTTTCACATTTTGTACCATTTGGAATTTTTGGGTGATTTCCCAGTATATTCCATGGTAGGGTGCATAACACCATTAGAAAGTGCATCCTATCCTGCAAAATAAAAGCCCTCACATGTCTAGGTAGGTGGAAAAATAAAAAAGTTATGGCTCTCGATAGGCAAGGAGGAAAAAATGAACATGTCAACCAAAAAAAACGCAAGGTCCTTAAAGGGAGCCTGTCACATAGATTATGCCCCCCCCCTTGCTGAGGACAGCACAAGCTAGTGTCAGACATGCTTTTCCCCAGCGCTGTGTCCCTTATTCTGTAAGATGCAGCAGTTTTAGAGCATTTACCCCTTAAATCTTATTCATGAGTAGGTGTTAGCCCCGCCCATCAAAGGCTATCCCCGCCCATCTGGCAGTTATTCACATGTTTCTACCTATTCAAAGTAATAGGTTTATCAGTTGAGGTGGGTGGGGCTAGTCTCACGTGGGCGGGGTTTAAAAAAACGGACTCTCTGAATGACTCTTCGAATGACTCTTCTGGCTGAAAACTGTAGATTTGAGTATTAAATACACGAAAACTACAGCATTTTAAAGAATAAGGGACACAGCGCTGGAAACAGCATGTCTGCCACTAGCTTGTTCTGACCTCAGCAAGGGGGGCATAACCTATGTGACAGGTTCTCTTTAAGGGGTTAAATTAAAAAGCTATATACACCGCATAACATTTGTCTTTTTTCTTAAAATATAGAAACCCTTCAATTAGCTTATTGTAGGCCAAAGAACAAAACTACATGGCAGCTCATGATATGTTAGACAGACTACAATATACACTGCCATAATAGCTAATTATTTAACTTTAAAGAAGCATCTGCTCGTCTGGAAAGCAGATAATTAGAAATCATGACCTTGATAATCGCTTAGCTGAGCACTGTACGACATTAAGTAGACTGATTTATTGTTCACATTCTTTCAGATATTACCTTTGAATATCAGATTTCTTTGAAGAGGATTTACCCACAGATCTTTTACATATTGCAAACATGACGACAGGAAGTACAGGCTTACTGGCTGTCACTTTTGTCAGTTTACTACCGGTTAAAGGGGTGTTCCAGTTTTTTAAAAATTTATATTAAACGGGTGATAGAAAATAAAGGCATACTAAGTTCTAGATCCAACCAGTGGAGTTCTGTAACGTACTGGAATTCGCTCCTCTTCCCTTCCTGTTCCATGTGCCCGCCAACAGAATAGGCTTGTGCTTCATTCACCCGACCCGTATACAGCTTCTGCTGATGAATAGCATGACTAAAAGAAAGTGAAGAGGAGTGGATCTTGGAGCTCTACAGAATGGCAGAGGAAGGGGATCCAGAGGTAAGTATGCCTTTTTCTATTTTTCACCATCCTATCCCCATTTAACATGATTTTACAAAACTGGAACACCCCTTTAGCTCAAAAATGCAACCAATACGGCCACTTCTACCTAATGGCACTTTTGTTTAAACGGCCTCTACTAGTTATAAGAAACATGGCAATATCTGTATAAGTAAAATAAACATGGTAGGACCACATAGGTAGGACCACGCTTAAACTCATAAGCGTTACATCAAATTATTTTATTCTGTCTGTTTTTAAATCTGCCCCATTAGCATTTATCTATAATTCAAGAAAGCGTAACTATATTGTCTACTCTAACAATAACTAAAATCTACCTCTGCATGTTCAGATTGGCACCTCCATATAAGCACAAGCCTATTGCTCCACCATGAAGACATCGGGGCTTTATAAACATGACACTTTCATTTCAGCAAATGCAGGAATGATTCTAATTTACAAAAAACTAATCTAGTTATACTATTAGATATGTTCAGTTAGTATGGTGGAGCCAGCTATCAATAATAGGAACCTACTACGTCAACAAGAGGAAGAGAGTAAATATATTCTGATCACTCCTCTCTCCATGCCTTGAACATGTTCACAGTGATAACCAACAGGGGACCCTGTATAACATTTTTTTTCATGATAACATTTAGAATATTGATTTATATGCTAAATGTATTATATACATGATGGGGCAATTGATATATAAGGCCTGGTTGAAATCTGCTTTAGAGGTTCTGTTTGGAGCTTTGTTAGAGGTGGAACTGGACCTGTTTCATGATGGACACCAACATGCAGATGCTTTACTGACATGCAGGATTTGTTACTTCTAGTGTATATGCTATATTAAGCAACTTAAATGAACAATCCAGTAAAAACTATTTCTGAGTTTTCTTTGGATTTCTTCTTCAAAGGAGCATTTTTTTTCTGACACAATCCTGTCATTCACAAAATATATCATAAAAATGTCTCATAGGTTTGAGACTCCAGAGAGGAGGAGATGAGATGACGAAGAAGCTGTATATGTGTAATGTTCTTGCTAGTTATGTTGTGAAACTGCCACATCTGTAACGCCCAAAAAATTACAATGAAAATTGTACCCTTATATCCTCTTTGTAAAGTACCAAGCAGGAGATCTCCCAATTTTTTTTCAGTCCCTAAAGGGGAACCAAGGCCTCTCAGCCATTTAAGGATTTCCCTGAATCATATACACATATATAGGCATATAACTATCAAAAAAAAATACGTATCTATATAGACCTACATATATATGTATACATTCCACCCTCTTACTGGGTTAGATTCGAAAGGTTAGGTGCAATAAATGAGAGACACAAAAGTGAGTGTATTAAAAAAAAATATATTGAATAACATGTGAAATTGATTTTATGGTGATAATTAAATTATATGGATATGGGGATGCACAGAAACAGAAAGAAAGAAACAAAAAATATTGCATCAACACTATGCAAACTGATAACAATGACGGTTACAAATTATATAAATCATATAACAAGATACAAAGTTATTACCATCCAAGGCTTTCACACATTAAGTCCATGTGCAGTGCTCTTCATGTGCCTTTCTAAAGAGTCCCAACAAATGTAGGCCCCTCCTCCAAACAACAGCTTACCCAAGTGTGCTGGCTTCCTCCCAAGAAAAGAGCAAAACATTGCATCCCAATCCCCAAGTAATAGCCATACTGTCCCATCCCAAACATCCTCTAGTCTGCTCTCAGCTCTTGACCCAACGACAGAGGAAGAAGTAGCCAAGTTTCTCTTGTTGCCGCTCCACCCCCTTTCTCTAGTGACCACCTTTTCCCTCCCCCCTTTTCCATTATTTCTCCAGATATCATCTCTCCCCTATCGCAACCCTTAGTTCTCTCCACCTCTTCTACGGGGGATCTTTCCATCATCATTTAAACCCCCTCATAACCCCCTTTACAAAAAAAGCCCACTCTTCCCAAATTCCCCGCGCTGCTAATTTACCGCCAGTCTCTAACCTTCCCTTTATCTCTAAACTCTGGAAGCTTGTCTACTCTCCCCCCTAACCCCTATCTTTTTTTCGATCCTCAAATCAGGTTTCCGCACTCACACTACACGAAACTGCTCAGCTAAAGTCTCTTGATCTCCTCACTGCTAACTCACAGGGCAACTGCTCGTTGTTGCTTCTCCTGGATCTCTCTACAGCGTTTGCAACCGTGGATCACCACCTTCTCCTCTGCATGCTCAGCACCATTGGCCTCTAGGACACCCTCTAGGACACCGCTCTCTTTTTTCCTGGGGTCTCATTCAACTTCGAAGCCCCTTTCCCATGTCAAATTTTTCTGGTTTACCCCCTCTCCTCTTCCTCTTGTTGTTGACTTTTCCTCAGGGAGAGTTCTAGCCTCCCCTCTTTTCACTCTACAAAAACCCCCATGGACAAACCATCAGAAATTTGGGGCTACCATCCCATTCTACCATACACAAAATTATGCCCCTCTACCCGTGACATCCTCCTCCCTTATTAAAAAACACCACACTTCGTCCGCTGTCTCGATTAGCCCCTCTCCATCTGAAAACTAAACCTCAATAAAACTCAATTTCTTGTCTTTCCATATCTACTAAACCAACCCCCCCTGCTATTTCTGTCTCAGTGTGTGGCCCACCAAAACTCCTAAGAAGGGACCTGCCCTTGTGGTTTAATTAATCCTGGTCTGTCTTTCACCCCCTATACCAATCCCTTGCCCGCCCCATCCCTGCACCTCAAGAAACATCTCCAAACCGTTTTTTTCTCCTAGGGAAACAACTCAAACCCTCATTGTTGCTCTTTATTCTTTTCGTCTTGACTATTGTAACTCCTTCTTAGGGTCCCCCTTTCTGTAATTTTCCCCCCCCTCTCCAATCTGTCCTTGAACACAGCCAGGCTCGTCTTTTTTTCCCAGCCTTTATACTGATGCCTCTACTCTGTGTTCCCCCTGCACTATTTCCCATCCAGTACATAATACAACAAATAAACTCCTCCCCACCCAAACTCTCTACAGTGCTGCACCTTTCCACTTTTCCTCCCTCATCTCTTTTCTACCACCCTACCCCTCCCTGCTACCTGCGGGAAACTTAAAACTAAGCCTCATTCATCCGAACTCCCATGCCCACCTCCAAGATTTCACACGTGTGCACCATACTCGGACATATACGGTCCACTCAATTTTTAAGGGGTGCCTTGGAACACATTTTCTATTGGCCTACCAAATCCTTAATTGCAAACCCCACTGGCTATCACACACATTGTCCATCCCTACCTGGGCAACCACCGGCACTTATTGTATATAGTTACTTTTTAAGGTGGCCAGGGTCATCCAAGTTTTATGTAAATCACCTCATATTTATAAAACGGGTGGCCATTGTAAACTCGCACTTTTACCCTTCGTCTCACCCCCTACACCTAATGGATTGTAAACTCTTGCAAGCAGGGCCCTCACACCTCGTGTCTCATCTGTAAGTTCTTTTAATGTGCAATGTCTGTACGTATACCCTGTAAATTGTAAAGTGCTGCGGAATGTGATGGCGCTATATAAATAAAGATTATTATTATTTACAAGTAATCTTCCATAAATCTCTCAGACGGGTGCCCCTCTAGGAGTTACTGTGTTCCCTAGTACAATATGATTGGAAAATGTTGTGCTGGTGTAAAGATGCATTAATACTGAATGTGCAGCAGACTTTTTCACAGCCTTTTTATCGGGTTCAAGAGGACACCCACGAACACTGACATGATGGGTCAGAGGTTTCGTTGTGGGTTGTCATTATTTTAATGGTAAAAACACTGCTGACTTCTGTGTTATTTTTTTCTGTAATTTTTGATGGAATCTATGACAGAGGCTCCAAACGGAACCTCCAATGTGAAATCAGGCCTCAGCCAGACAAAGTATCTAACCGCATGTAAGAAGGGACTGTTGTGTGACCTTTTGTCCATTAGTGGGCTCCAGAAGGTGAGGGGCTGTGGCAGGCAAAAAATAATACTAGACAGATGGGAGGAAAAGGGGCAGACAGACTGGAAGAGGATGTGCTTTTGGCCGGGGGAAAAGGGGAAAAACAAAACAAAAAAGAGTACTGCAAAGGAGAGACGTCTTTACCACAGAGGAAATTTAAACCCTCTCAGACTTCCAAGTTACCCAAATTTTCTTGTATGTACACATTGTATTGGTGATTTGTCAGCTGACTGTGAAAACTACAGTAAAGTCAAAGTTGGTGAACTTGTATTTGTTGCCCACCCTTGTCACTGAAGGTGAGGGGCTATGCTGTCAAGGAGAAAAATTTGGGGGGAAAAGGGGGAAGGCAAGAAAAGAAAAGGAGGTGCTTTTGGCCATGGAGAAGAGAGAACAAAACAAGAGAGAGTATTGTGGTGTTTCCACGCTCAGAGAGTCTTGTGTGTACTATAAAGACAAACAAGTTAAGGAGTTGTCGAGTTCCCCGTGCAAGAACTAGAGAAAGACAACGGTCTCAGGACAGGTAAGAGCAGAGAGGGAGTCTCCCGTCCTGCAGGTGCGTCACTTGAGAGAGACCGCCATTATCACAGAGGAACTTAACTTGGAAGTCCTTATTTTAGGTTATCTTAATTCTTGTATGTACACGCTGTATTGGCAATTTGTTAGCTAACTGTGAAAAGTACAGTAAAGTCAAGTTAAAGTTAGTGAACTTGTATTTTCCACCCACCTGCAATTTTACATGCACATGTGCTGTAACTTTACATTTTGTTCTCTAGGGATAAGCTATATGGCAGAAATTCAAGCGACATAAGGGGAGACTACATGTTGCATCTTCATCCCACGACAAAGGTGAGACATACTATGTAGAGAAGCTTTTTTCTTTCCTGAGGAACAAACAAATATTTTTTACCTCTTAATACTTCTGAATATATTCGAAAACAGTGGGAGAGACTGGAACATGACAACTAAAACCTACTGCACATTAAAATTTTAATTCCAAGTACTCCGCCGTTGGCAGATACAAGGCTGGAAGCCTGTTGAAAGCAGTCTTTTGTGGTGACTAGGCTTTTCACTGTTGAGATAAATGTACACCTCAGGGTTTTACAATCTTTAGCCGAGCAGTGGACCAGGAAAGAAAGCAATTTTCCAAAGAAGAAAGATAGTAAGCAGCATAAAATCAGTAATTCAGGTGCCCACAGCAAGTACATCTAAGCACCAGTACAATGACACTTAGGGAGGCAGAAACAGATTGTAGCTGCTTTTACAATTTACTCTTGTAACAGAATTGTTATATGGTATCTAAGGCTCACCAGGGATTTACGACAGGAAGGTCTATCAGGTTATTTTAGACACATGCTGACAGATATTTTTCACTACAAATTTTGTTCCATCTCTAAGAGATTTCTTTGCATATTGATGCTTAGAGCTATACCTGCACCTTCTTTTAGGGGTTTTCCAGTAAATATGTTTTACTGACAAATCAACAAAACCTATTTAAACAGAGGTTAACCCAGCTGCTCTTAAAAAATAGGTGGCCACACCAATTGGGCACAAATGCCCATTTCCTACAGGTCTGCTTTTGTAACTACTTGTGTTCTTTGTGAAATAACAATTATGAAGAATCTTATATATGTTGTGCTGTGTGTCTTACCTTATGTGTTGTGCTGTTCCTCTGTTATTCTTTCTAGAAATGTGTTACTAAATCTGTCATATGTTACTATTTGAGTTTTCAGAGGGGTGTGACCCTGCTTAGGGTGCGTCCCCACGGCAAGGGACAAATACTGGTCAGTTTATCCGACCGGTATTTGTCCAGTTTGTGCGCCAGCCCCACGGCCGCTGGGGGGGACGGCTTTTCTCCGCAATGAAAAGCCGTCTTCACATTCGCTTGCACATATTCCGTCCGAAAACCGGACAGAAGAATGTGCAAGTACAATGTTTTTCGAGCGGCCCCCGGGCGGAAAAACCGCCGGGGCGGAAAGACCAGTGCACGGGTTTTCCATAGAGCCCCATTGTACTCATTTTCGACCGGTTTTTTAGACGGTCTGCAAATCCGCAAACCAGCCGAAAACCCGTGGCGTGGGGACATGCCCTTACACTCACTGTCAGCACTGATTGGACAATGTCAGACAGTGAAAGTGCACACCCAGAACTGGTAACACCCATCTGACAGAATGGTAATGTATTTCTAGCAGGAATAACAAGAGAACTACACATAATAGAGATATAACTAAAAAAGCCCCCAAATTGTTATTACATAGGGAATACTAGTATTTACTTACACAGGTATGCTACAATATGTCAGAAGCCCTCTAGGTTTCAGCAGTAAGATGTTATGGAGACTTTAGATGTCATGAAGGCATGTAAAGTTGAAACCAGAAGTTTACATACACTACACCGTAGACAAACTATAACCCTTAAGAGCAAGGGTATTCCCTACTGGTAGGGGTTTCTTTCAGCAGCATAATGAACCATAATAGACTGCAAACAATTGTTTAGGGATGCCTTGAGAAACTTGACAAAGAGCTCAAGGAATTGACCTCAAGCATTTGTGTGATATGCGGAAATAATAAGTGAGGCACCATCTTGTAATGTACAGGAATTATAGGCACTGCTATTAACATCTTTGTGCTAGATACTATTGGTAGCATGTATGAATGGGGCTGCTCCATTTTTTCTGCCATGTTTTGAACCAAACTGTCGTAGCCCTGTTCTATGGATATATGACCCGTTGTATGCCAAAACTCGATACACCGGACACAAAACATGCACCACAGGGTCATGTTTCACCAAACTCGTACAATGCACCAAAAATGCGACAAGGTTTGGCACAAAACCATCCTACAAATCTATACCAGTTTTAAAGGGACATGGCTGAGACTACTTTTGCCGTAGAACGGGACACATGTACAGTTGAAACCAGAAGTTTACATACACTATATAAAAAGACCTATATGCGTGTTTTCTCACTATAGTTAATATTAATATGTTGCATTTTTTGAACTAAGATATAAGAAAGATTGTCCTATCTGGTATCTTACTTTGTTTATTTCACATAACTTACTTCATTACGTCCTACAATATCATATACTACGGGACCTAGGATTGTAGAGCATTCATGATATTAGAACTAGCGACATCTCAATAGGGTGCGGTAGTTTTGTGGGGTCGTCCTTATTGGGACAGTTACCCCTCGAAGAGCTGTGTTGAAGGTGAATGTTTTAGATAGGGACAGTTTGAGAATTGTTCTGCTTTATCTCATTGTGCCTTATTTATCTCCTCCTGCTATATAGAAATGCACAAGAAGAAATTGAGACTATCCAAAAAAGAGGAAACTAATAGTTGTGATATATTAACACTGGACTTGAATAAAAATAATAAAAACACTCTTCTTAATTTAAGAGAAGTCCTTTGTATTCACCTATTTATCAAGATGCATGACATACGTTTATAATACAAACATCTAAATAGGTGAACACCTAACAAGACTTTTAAAATACTAAACTGACTACGCGTTTCGTGAAGTCCGTGTTTCACTTCCTCAGGTCTATTCACAAATGATATCATCCTCTCCTTTTATACCAAATCCTAGTGGGCCAACAGCATTTGCATATGTTTAATCTTATTAATCACCTTTGGTATATATTAAATGATATAAAAGTAGTTTTTTATGTATAGAACGGGTATTATAGAAATTATAGTAGTTTTTAATAATACATTTATTAATGATTTAGTTATTGTAGAATGCTAAGTGAATTTGGTATAAAAGGAGAGGATGGTATCATTTGTGAATAGACCTGAGGAAGTGAAGCACAGACTTCACGAAACGCATAGTCTGTTTGGTATTTTAAAAGTCTTGTGAGGTGTTCAACTATTTAGATGTTTGTATTATACATGTATGTAATGCATCTTGATAAATACAGTAGGTGAATACAAAGGACTTCTCTTAAATTAAGAGTGTTTTTATTATTTTTATTCAAGTCCAGCATTAATATATCACAACTACCCTGTTTCCCCGAAAATTAGACAGTGTCTTATATTTTTGCTCCTAAGGACGAGTTAAGACTTATTTTTAGGGGATGTCTTATTCCTCCATGAACAAGAATTCACGTTTATAGTTGAACAAAAAATCAACATGTATTGATATACTGTAGTGATTTCATCACAAACCTCAGCATAAGCAGCCAAACTCTGAATTGCATAAAAAAATGCAGTCTTATTTTCGGGGGATGCCTTATTTTCGCAGAAACAGGGTAGTAGTTTCCTTTTGCACCCTGACTATTCCTTTATTGGATAGTCTCAATTTCTTTGTGTGCATTTCATTTGAAGTTTGTCCTGATAGCCTTTCGACAAGACAGCCCTGGATTAAGAAGTGGCCGCACGGAAACTATCTACATGCTAAAAACTGAGTTGCACCGGTCTCATGTGCAACGAAACAAGGTGAGAAACTGATGTATATATATGTTTCCCATTTTTATGTTTTAATAATACTACACAAGAAAGCACCTTTTTCTTTTCTTTTTTTTTTCTTTTTTCTTATCCACTCCGTTTGTATCTCCTCTATCCTTCCCTTTTGCTCTTTCTCCTTTCCTCCCTTCTTAGGAGTATCGGAATACGTTTAGTGACTCCTCCTATATAGGACGTAATGTTTTTGTAGACTGGTTTGGTGGGTTCAGTCCTTAGTCTTTTTGTTCTAAGATAAAATAAATTAGCGATGCATTGCTTTGCTGAGATATTTTTATGGCTGATAGATGTAATAAAAGTCATATTTTATGGTTGGGATTAATTTTGCTCACCAATTTAAACCCTACACGGAGGAACTGTAGGCTTTCACCGACTAGAAACTTTAAAAAAAAACTCTTTAAATTCTCATTCATGTAGGCAGCGAAAATGGGGCACATTTATCAAGGTAGATGAACCAGAATTTTTACACAATTTATGCCAAAAATAATGCCGTTTATGCTTTACATCTTGTTTATTATGTGTTTTAGGCAGTTTTAGACACTTCTTAATTCAACAGAGGCCTAGTGGAAAGGGGGGCATAATTTAGGGCATGTCCCCACTGCACGGGTTTTCGGCCGGTTTTTCAGCCGGTTTGCGGTTTTTCAGGCGGTCTGAAAAACCGGCCGAAAATGAGCACAATTGTGCTCTATGGAAAACCCGTGCAGCAGTCCCCACTGCAGGGGTTTTCCGCCCGGCGGTTTTGTCGCCGGCGACAAAGCATTGAACATGCACAATCTTCCGTCCGGTTTCCGGACGGAACTTGTGCATCTCAATGGGAGGGAGGAGGGCTGTTCTCCGCTCATCGCGGAGAAAAGCCGTCCCCCCCGCGGCCGTGGGGACGGCCGCAAAACCGGACAAATACCGGCCGGTAAACTGGCCGGTATTTGTCCACTGCCGTGTAAACGGCCCCATAGTGTGCAAAGTCACGTGGCAAAATTTTGGCGCGGATAGTGGCATAGAGTAAGCCATCTTATAAGAGGTGTAAAGTTAGACTAGATAGTTCCAACATGCATCAGATGTATCAACAATATGATAAATGTGTTGCATTATAAAACCAGTACCTCCAAATGGTTTTAAAATGTATACGGCAGTGTTAACTCCAATACAAGTTAAATATCCAAATAAGCACAAAGGAGGGCTAAGCGCCAATTAAGACGTCTTAATACAGTCATATGAAAAAGTTTGGACACCCCTATTAATCTTAATCATTTTTAGTTCTAAATATTTGGGTGTTTGCAACAGCCATTTCAATTTGATATATCTAATAACTGATGGACACAGTAATATTTCTGGACTGAAATGAGGTTTATTGTACTAACACAAAATGTGCAATATGCATTAAACCAAAATTTGACCGGTGCAAAAGTATGGGCACCCCAACAGAAAAGTGACATTAATATTTAGTAGATCCTCCTTTTGCAAAAATAACAGCCTCTAGTCCAGTGTTTCTCAACTTCAGTCCTCAAGACCCACCAACAGGTCATATTTTCAGGATTTCCTTAGCATTGCACAGGTGATATAATTGCTGTCAGGGCATTCTGTGGGAGATCCTGAAAACATGACCTGTTGGTGGGCCTTGTGCACTGGAGTTGAGAAACACTGCTCTAGTCGCTTCCTGTAGCTTTTAATCAGTTCCTGGATCCTGGATGAAGGTATTTTTGACCATTCCTCTTTACAAAACAATTCAAGTTCAGTTAAGTCTGATGGTCGCCGAGCATGGACAGCCCGCTTCAAAGTGTCCCACAGATGTTCAATGATATTCAGGTCTGGGGACTGGGATGGCCATTCCAGAACATTGTAATTGTTCCTCTGCATGAATGCCTGAGTAGACTTGGAGCTGTGTTTGGGATCATTGTCTTGCTGAAATATTCAACCCCGGCGTAACTTCAAATTCATCACTGATTCTTGTACATTATTCTGAAGAATCTGCTGATACTGAGTGGAATCCATGCGACCCTCAACTTTAACAAGATTCCCGGTGCCGGCATTGGCCACACAGCCCAAAAGCATGATGGAACCTCAGAATGTTTTTCTTGGACTGCTGTGTTTTTGGGACGCCATGCATAACGCCTTTTTGTATGACCAAACAACTCAATCTTTGTTTCATCAGTCCACAGGACCTTCTTCCAAAATGAAGCTGGCTTGTCCAAATGTGCTTTTGCATACCTCAGGCGACTCTGTTTGTGGCGTGCTTTCAGAAACGGCTTCTTTCGCATCACTCTCCCATACAGCTTCTCCTTGTGCAAAGTGTGCTGTATTGTTGACCGATGCACAGTGACACCATCTGCAGCAAGATGATGCTGCAGCTCTTTGGAGGTGGTCTGTGGATTGTCCTTGACTATTCTCACCATTCTTCTTCTCTGCCTTTCTGATATTTTTCTTGGCCTGCCACTTCTGGGCTTAACAAGAACTGTCCCTGTGGTCTTCCATTTCCTTACTATGTTCCTCACAGTGGAAACTGACAGGTTAAATCTCTGAGACAAATTTTTGTATCCTTCTCCTGAACAACTATGTTGAACAATCTTTGTTTTCAGATCATTTGAGAGTTGTTTTGAGGAGCCCATGATGCCACTCTTCACAGGAGATTCAAATAGGAGAACAGCTTGCAATTGGCCACCTTAAATACCTTTTCTCATCATTGGATACACCTGGCTATGAAGTTCAAAGCTCAGTGAGGTTACAAAACCAATGTTGTGCTTCAGAAAGTCAGTAAAAAGTAGTTAGGAATATTCAAATCAATAAAATAAGGGTACCCAAATTTTTGCACCAGTCAAAATTTGGTTTAATGGATATTGCACATTTTGTGTTAGTACAATAAACCTCATTTCAATCCGGAAATATTACTGTGTCCATCAGTTATTAGATATATCAAATTGAAATGGCTGTTGCAAACACCCAAATATTTAGAACTAAAAATGATTAAGATTAATAGGGGTGCCCAAACTTTTTCATATGACTGTACATATCTTTATTAAATAACTGCATGTAATTTACAAACCTTGTCTATGTCAATTATGTGTAGTTATGCCGCAGTTCACGCTACGGTCCTTGCCTCGAACCACAAACGTGTCTGTGCATCCGTTGTCATGCTCAATGCCACGGTCCCTGTTTCAGACCACAGTCCTCACTCCTGCTCCAGTCTGTCATCCCGTGTGCACTCTCACCCTGTGGGTGCCTGTGCCACAGGGTGCAAGTGCATACTCTACTGCTGTTTCCTGCAGCTGCACCAGTCTGTTATCTCCATTACAATTGCTTATACCTGCCATTGTACCTGTCCATTACCTGTCTGGGGCTCTGCTACCCGTCTTCAGCTATATCTACTGTGACCTGTCATCTCTGCCTGTACCCAGTGTCCTTTGCATCTTGCACTTCAGCAGCTACCGCGAGTAGCCATGTCAGGGGGAGGGACCTGGGGATACTTCACAGCTAAGCCTGTCTGGCTTTGTGGCAGGCTTTGGTGAAGACCTGGGGTCCTCTCCCTGGCATGGTCTGCTGTACCATCTTCGCACACGGTGGCCCAGGGGATCTTCAATACTCGGCATCCAGTGTGATAGTCCCAATTGCCCCGTTATCTGTTACAGTATGAACTGACCCGCTGGACTGTTACAAGTTATTTAATAAAGATATGTATTGAGACTTGCCGCTTAGGCTATGTTCAAACAGGGGAAATTACGGTAATCCACAGTTTTCATAGAGAACTATGGATTACGCCTCCCCTCCCCACTCCTACAATACGATTGTATTGTACGTGCGGGGAGATAAGTGACATGTCAATTACTTGCGCCGAATACACGTAACGAGTAATGCATGTCAGTGGGGCCGGTGGGTTGCCCACACGGGAGTACGCGGGTATCAGAGCGACTCCCGAACACCTGCCGTAATTGCGGGGCGTACTGTATGCCCCGCAATTACGCCGTGGGAACATAGACTTAGTCATCCTTTGTGCTTATTTAGATATTTTACAATATACAGAAAGACTGTTGGTTCAATATGCATGATATCATTTTTTTTCTGTGGTGGTGTTGCAGAGAAATTTAAACAGAGGTTGCAGCTAATTACTGGAGGTTGGGTTATTTTTGAGGGATCATTTTAAAAGAAGTAGTTGTCAGAAGCGAGCAAATCCTGTAGGATAAGGCATGTTTTACTGTAAATTATGCTTTAGTGCAATTATTATTTTAAATATTGAATCCACTCATGTCTGTAAGATGCACATCCTGCTATCCATCAGACTGCGGGGATTTGGGTGTCTATGCTCTGACAGAAAAATGGACCCTTGATATTACAGATTCCTTTGTTGCTGATGTTAGAGACAATCACTAATATTAAGGTCTTTTTTATGGACTTTTTTAATGAAATATACAGAAAAAGGGGGAAAAAAAATGCTCAAAGAAAAAACAGAAACATGGCCATACTCACTGCTAGAAAAGCTGAGATGAGACTGAACACAGCACAGAGGCAACACAGGCCCCCATGCTATTAAAGAAAAATACCCAGGTGCAGCTGATTTTTGGTAACCCATACATCTTTCCACTAGGTGGACAGAAAGCTGCACCTTAAATTGACATCTATTGACATAGCATGCAAAAGATGTCAATTTAAGGTGCAGCTTTCTGTCCACCTAGTGGAGAGATGTATGGGTTACCACTAGAGATGGGCGAATTTCCCGAAATTCGTTTCGTTCACTTCGCCGAATTTCTCGGCAAAAAATAACTTTGTTCCGAATTACTTCGGTACGAATCACGTTAAAAAAACAGCTATTTCCAGGCTGCACAGAGCCTGCAGGGTGCTGTAGAACGTTGTGCCATGCTTAAATACGCAGAGGGAGCTTGGTTTGGTCTTCATACAATGTTGTGTTTTAGTATGACACGCACATGACTGCCGCCGCTCTTAGAATCACTTCACTATAAAATCCCTGGGCACTTAAGAGGGCAAAACTGACCAAAAAACTGAAGCGGGAATGTTGCCTGTTTAAAGTCATCCAGAGGAAAGCTGGAAAAAAACAGCTGAGAGCTCAGGTGGCAACATTAGTGACAGAGTGTGGGGTGACGGCGCTAGCCACAGCAGCATGAGGTCAGACAGTGGCAACAATGACATTCTGGAGGTGGCAAAAAAAAGGAATAGGTCACGGAGGGGCACCATGACACTGTGTGGGGGTCACGGCATCAGCCACAGCGCAGCATGAGGTCAGACAGTGGGACAATGACACAGTGTGTAGGTCACAGCAGCAGCCACAGCAGCAGCATGGGGTAGACGGTGGAAACAATGACACAGTGTGGAGGTCACGGCAGCAGCCACAGCAGCAGCATGAGGTCAGACAGTGGAAACAATGACACAGTGTGTAGGTCCCCAGCAGCAGCGCATGAGGTAAAGGGCAGTGGACAATGACTTTCGGAGGTGGCAAAAACAGGAGTAGGCCAAGAGTGGGACAATGACACAGTGTGTAGGTCACGGCAGACCACAGCAGCGCATGAGGTCAGTCAGTGGCACAACATCATTTTGGAGGGGGGCAAGAACAGGAGTAGGCCACAGAGTGGGCAATGACCAGTGTGGAGGTCACGGCAGCAGCCACAGCAGCAGCATGACGTCAGACAGTGGCACAATGACACAGTGTGGAGGTCACGGCAGCAGCCACAGCGCAGCATGAGGTCAGACATGGCAAAAATGACATCTGGGGGTGGAAAAAAAAAGGAGTAGGCCACAGAGTGGGACAATGACACAGTGTGGGAGGTCACGACAGCAGCCACAGCAGCAGCATGAGGTCAGGCAGTGGCACAATGACATTCTGGAGGGGGCAAAAACGGGAGTGGGCCCACAGAGTGGGACAATGAACAGTGTGGAGGTCACGGCAGCAGCCACAGCAGCGGGCATGAGGTCAGGCAGTTGCACAATGACATTCTGGAGGTGGCCAAAAACAGGAGTGGCCACAGAGTGGGAAAATGACACAGTGTGGAGGTCACGCAGCAGCCACAGCAGCAGCATGAGGTCAGACAGTGGCACAATGACAGAGTGTGGGGGTGGGGTGGCAATACCGCCCCTGGTAAGATGGTTTGGTGGCAGATGGAGAAATCTGTCAGCAGATGTTTTGGGGCATCAGGGGGTGGCGGCATCGAATAGTGGCTGGGCAGGTAGTTGAACCCAGACTCATTTCTCACAGTTTGGGTGAGGCGTCATGGCTGTGAGTCTGACGCCTAAGGCATTGGTGTGTGGAAATCCTGGGCCGAATCCACGCCTGTTCATATTGACAAAGGTCATTTCGTTCCACATTTCCCGTGGACAAGCGGGTTTTTCTCTTGGGCTAACGATGGCCCCCGCCGCACTGAACCACCCGCTCTTGATGCCACAATACTGGCCCGGGGGAAGGACAGCTTCTCCACTGCAAACTCGGAAAGTTGTGGCCAACATCCAGTTTGGCTGCCCAGTAGTCCGCGGATCTTCTAACTGGGGTGGCAGAGTGCTGTCCAATTTTAGGCCCCACCTGTTGGTTCAGGTTTTTGCTGCTGCTGCTGCTGGCGACTACCCTCCTCACTTAGGCGGGGGGAAGGAAGCTGCTCATCAGTGACCCCAGACTTAGGTTAAGCTGATGGAGCTGGTACTGCTCCTACCCCCCCCCCCACCTTCCCCCAGCAGCGCGCGGCGTAGTATCGTGAGCGCAGAGGAACCCTCCGGTCAGACCTGTCAGCAGCGGAACGATGCCGCACACAGGCAGCGGCCAACTGATTACGGAGGATTTCCCTACAGTATTTGAGTTTGTCCTCCCTCTCAATAGCTGGGAAAATGGTTTCCCATTTTGGACCGGTAGCGAGGGTCCCAATAGGTGTGGAGACCCAGAAGTCAATCCCTCTGCCGGATGCTGACTATTTCGGCTGTCACTAGCCAGGCAAATAAGCTGCGGGCCCATCTGCACAAGTGACTCCGGGGGCTCCCTGCCTCCATTTCCACTGTATACTGCCACGGTGCTTGGGGGTCATCTGCCTCGTCTTCCTCATCTCCCTCCACCTCCTCCAGCTGATCCTGCTCCTCCTCTCTTGTCACCTGGGTAGAAAATCCACTCATTTCACCAGACAATGCTTCTCACCTGCACCGTCCTCCTCCTCCTCTCCATTTCAGTCCCCACCGGACTCATGGGGCCCACGAAAATGTAGTCGCCACGTTTCAGTCCCCTGCCCAGAAAGATTTTACAGCATCTGTTCCAGGACATGAATCAGTGGTATGACGTTATTCATCCCGTAGTCCTGGCGACTGACAAATAACATCGCCTCCTCGAATGGCCTCAACAAACCGCAGGAGTCACGCAAGAGCTGCCATTGGCTGACATTAAAAGTTACACGGGGAGTACTTCTGTCTGCCTGGTCATCAAAAAATCGTTAATGGCCTTTCTCTGTTCATACAGTCGGTCCGACATGTGCAGGCTGGAATTCAAATGGGTGGAAACATCGCATATCAGGTGTGTTGGGAAGGCCGTTCTGCCGCTGCAACTCGAGGAGGGTGTTCTGGCTTTGTAACGAATGGATGAAGTGCATTGCACAGTTTCTGGCCATTTTCAGAATGTTCTAAAGATCGGTGGAAGATTTTTCAGGAACTTTTCACAACAGATTGAACACGTGCGCCTGCAGGCGCATGGACCATCCCTCCTCAGTGCAGCGCGGACACCATGTTCCTCCCATTGTCCGTCACCATGGTTCCGATTTGCAGTTGGCGCGGAGAAAGCCACACATCGATTTCTTGCTGCATGATGCCGCTGTGCCCTACACATGTGGTATGATGGAGCAGTACTTGTGGAGGCTGAGATGGTGGTGGTGGTGGAGGAGGAGGAGGCGGACATTGGCGCAGGAGCAGCTTTGACAACGTGGAGGAGAAAAGCGGCGTTCTCCTGTTCCAAGTTGTTTGGGTTGTGCCTGGGCCGGAAGCACATTCACCCAGTGGGGCGTAAAGGACATGTACTGCCCTGACCGTAGTTACGCTCCCGACGTTTCCGCGCTGCCATGCACCTTGGAACAAACCGATAAGCTTAAGGACTGGCCCACCTTCTGTTCTACATATTTATTGAAGTGCGGTTTCTGCCTTTTTGGAAAGAAATTACGGCTTGGACTCTCCATCTCGGTCGGCACAAGCCATTAGTTCTCTGATGGTGCAGAGTCCACCATTTGGAAAGGGAGAGGGCTGCAGTACCAACAACTTGGACAGGAGCACGGTCAGCTGCTGCACCTTAGGATGGTTGGACGCATACTGTTGTCTCTTTGCAATCGCCTCGCTGAAAAGATGCTGGCGCCATGGTAGCGAGGAGCAGGAGCATCTGGGGCCGGGAGATGTTTCAAAGAGAAACAGCTCCTTTCTGCAGAGGTGGTGGGAGCCTGAATGGCTGCCAATGGCATGCGTGCCACTGGGCGGCTCTGTGGCGGCCCGGATGGACCCCACATCTGAGCCCCGTTTCTCCCAGGCCACCGGATGGTGACGCTGCATGTGTTGACGCCAGGGCCGTGGTGCCAACGTTAGCTCCCCGGCCACGCTTCACTTTCTGCTTTCCAGATTCTAATATACCCATATTCGCTCCTCCGGTGTCTTAGCAAAGAACTGCCACACCGCCGAATATCGGATTTTACCCGCCAACGCTCGCACTGAGTGACTACTGCCCCCGCTGCCTCGCGGCCCCTGTGCCGCTACTTTCTTGGGCCTGCGAAGCGGGTTTTTTACCCGTGGCCGTTGGCTTCCCGACCTCACATGCTGCTATCCTTTCTGACTCACGGCCACACCACCCACTTGCTGGCTGCGCCGCTGCCTGACGCGCAAGCTGACGCCCTTTCTCCTGATGATGATGAAGCCCTTGCCTCACCCGGCTCCCAAGTGCGGTCGGCTACATCATCATCTATTTGTGTTTCATCGTTTACTGCTGTCCTCATCACCGGTCTTGGTTGCAGAGGCTGACCCCTCACAACATGACCTCCCCCTGCCCCTCTCAACAAACTATTAATTTGCCGCCTACTGCAAGGAGGGGATATTGGCCCCATTTTTTTCACTGCCAAGTAGCTGCTGACTGCCCTCCTCAAATTGTTCATCCTTGCTATATAGTGGCGCTGAGCCCAGACCCCATAGTAGATCCTGGATGAGGGAACCGGATGGGACAGAGGCGGGTTGAGGACAGGTGAGGGTCGCTGACCCACTTCCGGGCCATGCCAACTAGGGTTGTGTCTGATGTTTCCACCGACTCTGGCTGGGGTTGTCAGATGTCATCTGGGGGGGAAGTGGATGACCTAGTCAACCAATCAAGAAAAACCCTTGGGTTGCTAGTCAGTACACGGCCGCTAGATGACAGCGGCAGTTTGTTGGCCCCCACCGAGTGACCCCTGCTGCGACCTGCTCCCGGAATGTTTGTGCCTCTTGCCACTCGCGGTGAAGAGCCTGCCACCTCTCGTCTGAAAAACTGTTTGTTCTAAAAATGTAAAAGACACTGTTTGATGAAGATATCTGTATATGATAAATACACACCCCTGTATTTGACGCCAAATGAACCACTAAGAAGCTTGGGTTCCCTTGGATATAAATTGCGGCTCCACAAATGGGCAGGAAAAATTGACTTGGTATGTGCCGTTTAAAAAACTCTGTGTTTTTTTATGAATATAAAAGCCACAAACAGGCTTAATTAACCTTCGGATATGAATTTATGCTACAAATTTCTTCTGTGGCGGTTTTAAAAAAAGTTTCTTTTTCTGTTACAACTGCCAGAACAACGCTTAATTAACCCCTGCATGTAAATTGCGCAAAAGAATTTGAGCAATCACAAACTAGTAGCTTTTGTAGCGTGTTACAATTGGTGTTTTTCAAGCCACACAACAAGAGATAAAATTGTAATTAACCTTCGCTTGTGAATTATGCTACAGGAAAAAATGTATATATTTTGGCGTTGAAAATGACGGTTTCTTGGGGTCAGCACACTAGCAAAACAACGATTAATTAACCTGGATGTAAATTGCACAAAGAATTTAGCAACCACAAACTAGTAGCTTTGTAGCGTGTTACAATTGCGTGTTTTCTACGCCACACAACAGAGTAAAAATTTTAAATTAACCTTCGCTTGTGAGTTATGCTTTCAGGAAAATGTATTATTTGGGGTTGAAAAAGACGGTTTCTGGGGTCAGCACACCAGCAAAACAACGCTTAATTAACCCTGGATGTAAAATTGCGCAATAGAATTGAGCAGTCAAAAATGAAGTGGTATTTGTATTGTAAAAACGCTGTTTCTTTAAATGAATAAACAGGAACGGCTTAGATCCCACTTGGATATTGAATGCATATGCAGCTGCAGTGGACGCACATGGATTTTAGATCCAATACCCAAAAAAACAGAAATAGGGAAAATTTAGAACAGTCTCTGAGACAAGCTGAGACACCCCACAAAAATCGCTGTATATAAAAATCAGTTTTTCAGTGAGAGCTATCACAATCAGCTGCGGGCCACACTTCCCTTGATCAGTACAGTGAGAGGAGTGTGAGCTCCGGGTCGCGCGCCGGACTTATATAGTGCGGTGACGTCACAGAATCCCGCCGGTCTCTGATTGGCTTCATCTCTGCACATGTCATGCAGGCTATGGCCCTTCTTCCTCCCGAGTGCTTTGCCCATGTAGGGCCATGTGCTCGCAGCATTTTATCAATCAAAAGCACACTTCGTTCACCCGAAGTGCCCCAAACTTCGACTTCGTTCAGAACCGAAGTTTTCCTGAAATTCTAAACTAATTCCACTTCGTTAGAATCGATTCGCCCATCTCTAGTTATCACCAATCAGCTGCACCTGGGTATTTTTCTTTAATAGCATGGGGGCCTGTGTTGCCTCTGAGCTGTGTTCAGTCTCATCTCAGCTTTTCTAGCAGTGAGTATGGCCATGTTTCTGTTTTTTCTTTGAGGGACTTTTTTTTTATGAGCAAAGTTTGTGATTCTGTATAGATGGAGGATAGTCCTTATAATTTCCTTTAGTAGTTCAAAGAAAACCCAGTCTGATCCAGTCTTCTTTAAATACCTGCTTGATAGAAAAATCTGAAAATCCTCACTCCTTTAATATAGCAAAGAGAAAAGATGAACCTTGTGTGGTTTTGTTAGAAGAAGATTTCAGAATAGAAAGAATAGGCCAATTTATCAAACGTTATTGACTGCAACACTAGAGTAATGATATGTGGCTTTTGAAGCATTAAAATTATATTAATTTTACTTGGCAAGATCATTAAATTATGGCATTTGTACAAAGACCAAGAGTCACAGTGAACTGCACAATTCCTTATGCAGATGAATGGGATATTTTTCATTTAATTGTTTCTGATGGACATATTCACACTGAGTGCGAGCAACATAAATGGCAGAACTATGTCCGATTCTTGAATTCATCTCTGTGTTCGAGCTGAATTACCATCCGGCTCTCTTGCAGAGAATGGGGAACCGGGGCCCTTTATTCTCTGCAACAGTGGAGATCCCAGAAGTCTAAGCCCCTTAATCTAACTTGCTTTTAAAACTTGTGTGGTTGATGAGTTAAAAAGTATAAAAGGTTGACTAATATGTCAAGCTAAAAATTCATATATATTTTAAATAATGTTGCCCAAACCTGTATCTGTTCAGTTCAAACAAACTTGTGAAAACATTTAGGTCTGAGATGTCTCAAATCTGAATTTTTTTCACTCTAACCCTAACTGCAACCTTAATCCAAAATTGGAGTTAGGGTTAGAGTTTTGTACTGGCTTGGATAGGATAACTTACTGCTCTGTGCAGCTGTCAGTCTGGAATCCCGTTTGGTCTATTGAGGTTAAGGAAACCCTAATGTGAGGTCAGATCAGAAAAGACGTTGGACTGGTAAGTGGTAAATTAACCTTTACAAACCAGTAAAAAACTTTATAGCAAACCCCAACTTTGGGTTTCAGCAATGGTCCATTTTTTTAGCCATTTACACCAAAAAGCATTTGAACTGAATGCAGCTGCTTGGATTTGAGTCGATTTTGACTGTGGCCTGAGACCAAAACGCAACACTAATTTTAACATTTTATTAAATGGACGGAGCTTTTTCTACAAATAGAACTTTTTTATAGAAAATGTTATAATGCTGGAAACCTCAGCGTTAGACTTTCCAGAGTTTGGTATTATGCCTGTTCTGGTAAATTGGCAATAGTACACTGGCAGACCTCGGATTTAATCAATGAATTAAACAAAGGTTTTAGAGAAGCACAGATTGCTGCTAACAAGCAAACATCTTCAGAAAAAGAACAAATCAATTACAATGAATAAAAATAGATTTTGTCCTCTTTGGATACCTGCTTGGCAGGGAATGTGAAAATCTACCCTCAGTGAACATAGTACAGAGACGAGAGGAAGCTGGTGTGGTTTTGTGGGAAGAGAAAGATAGCAGAACAGGAGAAACGGGACGATTCATCAAATGTTATTGACTGCAACACTTGAGCAATGCTGTGCGGCTTCTGAGGCATTAAAATGCCATTAATTTCGCTTGGAAAGCCCATTAATGCATGGCATTTGCACAAAGGCCATGAGTGGTAGAAAACTATACAGATGCGAGTGGATTCAATGTTCTGAAGAATAGCATTGCCTTAAAAATATACTTTGCTTTAAATTGGCCACACACATTAAAATGTGTTCTGCCTGAGGGGGAGTTGACTTCTGTAATCCCAATTTGTTATACTTGTGCCTTTAAAATTAGCTGATCTTAGGTTGTCCCACAATTAGGACCTCTTTTCATTAGCTGCAGTTTATGAGGGAGTCTGAAAATAATCGCTCCTTCCACTGCATCACTATAATAAGAAACATGCAGCCTTACACATGTGCCCATTGGCATCAGTGGCCTGCTCTTGTAATTCAGACACACTGGGTCCTTCAACAACAGAGAGTTCTGGAAGAAATGTACAGATTACAGTGCTGAAAAATGTCTTTGTACATAATCCACAGTAAATTAGGAAGATATTTTAAAAGGTTTTGAGCTCTAAAAGAAATTATCCTTATTCTCATCCCAAAGGAAGGGTTAAGTACTGTAAGTGGCGCAAACATAATTGTTGAATTGTATCGGTGATTCAAAGCAAATATTTAGTTGCAGAGCTGATCTAGAGGAAGGCAAGAATCCCACCACCCACTTCCTCTCCCCGAAAAAAAAAATACAATCAGAATGAATCCCTGGATCAACAAGCCATTTCCAGTAATTTAGTAACCATAACTTGCGATATCGTTACACTCAACAATGACATCCTGATATCTTTAAAACTATTCCAGAAACTTTTATAGTTTGGCTGCTCTTACAGTAAAGAAACCCTGACCTAAAACTTTATCTTTACTAGGAATAGTTGATATTCCTTAGTGCTTTCACACGGAGCATTTTTTGGTGCATTTTTTGTGCACCAAAACAAACACTCCATGTGAAAGCACCCTTATTAGACTTTCTGTCCTTGGTATTAATGCAGCTGAAACCAGAAGTTTACATATACTATATAAAAAGACACATATGCACGTTTTTCTTACTATCCCATATGAAATCAGAATAAACCTTACCTGTTTTAGGATTACCAAAATTATTTATAGTTGCCAAATGCCAGAATAATGAGACAAACATGTGCAACTTTGTGTCACGATTCGTTACCTTGCTGCACCTCGGCTGCCATCGCAAGCAAGTCGCATCAGGGATAGCGACCTGGTAGGTCTCCCGCCGCGGCAAGACCATCCTGCCTTGCGGTGGGCTCTGGTGAACCGGTACCTACTTAGACTCTGCTTTTACCACCGCTTGAGGGGTGGTGGAACCATTATTCCTGCTGTTACATTTATTTGTGCTCCAAAATGATACCAATGAAAAATATATCTTGCTTTACAAGAAAAAAAGAGGAACAATATACCCAATAGAAAAATTTAAAATGTATTGCCCTTACCAAGCTATGTTAATGGAAAAATTAAAAAAAAGTTATGGCTCTAGAAATGTGGGAATGCAAAAAAACTTTTCTAATAAAAATGTTTTTATGGTGCAAAAGTATGATTTTTCCTTATTGTTATCAAATTGTATTTTGTGATTATCAGTATATGAGATTATTTTAATATTTGTAACGGATTGCGCTGACAAACATATGCCGATGCGCCGACCGTTGATATTCGAGTATGGATCCTCAGGGCCCACCACAGGCACAGATGGCAGATGCAGGCGGTGGGTAGCCGAAGTGCAGGTCTGGGTACTGGAGGCTGATAAACGAATACTGCAGTAAACATAAGACAGAGTCCCAGACAGCTGCCAGAATATATTTAGCAGCAGGTACAGCGGCAGATGTACAGCAGGATAACAAGCAAAAGGACAAATAGCAGAGTCAGCAGCAGTACAGCAGCTAAGGGGTCAAGCTCTAGTGCAGGAACACAACAACGAACTGACCAAGAGTACAGGTAGGAGGTTCCTTAAGTAGCCAGGGGTCAGAGGTTACAGGGTAGGAACAGGAACACTGTCTCAATAAATGCAGTGCAGTGACGTGCGCGTGCCCCTAGAGGGAGAGGTATGGCCGCACAGGATGCCAAGGAGCTGGGGGAAAAGCAGAGATGGTGGGCTTCAGCAGTGGAAGGAGCCAGGACAGGTGCGTGCAGAGAACCAGGGGACACCAAGGGTGTCGCAGCGTGGCTGGGACATGGGGAGACACGGGCACGCCGCGGTCCATGGCGTGAACCGTGACAGTACCCCCCCCCCTAAGCCCCCTCCTCGGGCTAGCCGGTACCCACAAAACAGCTTGGGTGACCCCACCTCCTCCTCGGTATCCCAGGAGCCGTCTTCAGAGAAGGTGTCCAGAGAGTCCCGGCGTAACTTCTTAGACCTGGGGAGAAGAAGCAGGAATAGTGGGCAGGGGGTGGGGTGGGTGGGGTAAAGAGGTGTCTTTGCAGACCAGAGGCTCTTCTTGCACACATGGTTCTTCCCTTGGCACAGCAGAACATACGGGCAGAGAAACGGGTGGGCAGGGCTGCTCCAGATGGGCGGGCTTGAGACAGCTAGAGTGGCAATGCTTGCCCCTTTGGGGACAACTTCACCTGTTTTCCAAATTCGGGATGGGTTGTGAAGCTGGAACCATGGGAGCCCGAGAGGACTGGAGTAGACGAACTAGGCAGCACGTAAAAGGACAAAATTTTCCTGGTGGGAACTGTCAACCTTCAAGGACACAGGCTGGGGTACGAAACTTGACTGGCTCCCTTCGGGGATCTCCCCGTTGATGGAAGAGAAACGTAGGGGCTTCTCTAGATGGGAGACAGGCAGGCTGAACTTTCCCCAAGCAGAGACGGGTGGTTTAAGTTCTCAGAGGAGCCGGGTCCAACAAGGCAGGAACTTCATAGGCGGCACAGAGGAAAAAACGTTAGAGTGACTGGAGTGGTCAGACGAGGAAACAAAGGCATCTTGATTCGGGTCACTTCAACCCACAACACCATGGCACGGGGGTTTTTCCGGGGCGCATGTGGGCGGATGGGCAGTTTTGGGGTTTAATGACGGGTACCACCGCAGTACAGACACGGTTTAAGCTGCGTAGGACGGGGCGTTCCTCTGTGGTGAGTGAGTACGGTTGACCCCCATAGGCTCTCTTGGAAAAACGCAGGTTAGGCGAGGTGGGCTTGTGGTTTCAGGTACAAGACGAGGCGGAAGCTTGCAAGGACGAGAGGACAACAGGTGTTGGCGAAGCTCTAACTCCCTCTCCGCAAAACGGATGTCGATCCGGGTGCAAAAGCGATGAGGTCGTCCAGGGTGCAAGGTAGATCACGACCAGCCAACTGTCCTTGATGCGTCCATCGAGACCTCCCCAGAAGGCAGCAACGAGGGCCTCGTTGTTCCAGGCAAGCTCAGGGGCCCAGAGTAGGGAAACTGGATGGCATACTGGCACACTGTAGAATCGCCTTGATGGAAGCGGAGCAGAGACGTTTGCAGCTGAGGTGTTGCGCCCAGGAAAACTCGAAAGACCTTTCTGAAGGCACTCAGGAACTCCTGGAGGTCCCCTGTCAGCGGATCCCCTTTCTCCCAAAGAGATGGGGCCCCAGGCCAAGGCTTCACCTGACAGCAGGCTAATGATGAAAGCGACCTGGCACGGTCAGAATGGAACTGATGAGCCAGGACCTCAAAATGGATGGTTGCACTGGTTGAGGAACCCACGACCGTATGAGGGTCTCCAGAATTAACGGGCAGGCAGAGGGCAAGTACAGGCTAGGACGGGGACATGGCACCAGGAGGCTGAGCCACAGCAGGTGGTGGAGAAGGTGTAGATTCCAGTGCAGACATGACTTCGTCCAGACGGGTGGTGATGGTCTGCAGCTTATGGAACAATTGCTCCAGGTGGACGCCACAGCACGGTTCACCACAGCTACCAGGTCAGGCAGAGTCACTCCCGGCGGGGTTCGATTATTTGATGGTCAATTTTGTAGTGTAACGGATTGCGCTGACAAACATATGCCGAAGCGCCGACCGTTGATATCCGATGTGTTGGATCCTCAGGGCCACCGCAGGCACAGATGGCAGATGCAGGCGGTGGGTAGCCGAAGTGCAGGTGGGTCCTGGAGGCTGAAAAAACGGATGCTGCAGTAAACATAAGCAGAGTCCCAGACAGGTGCCAGAATATATTTAGCAGCAGGTACAGCGGCAGATGTACAGCAGGATAACAAGCAAAAGGACAAAGCAGAGTCAGCAGCAGTACAGCAGCTAAGGGGTCAAGCTCTAGTGCAGGAACACAACAACGAACTGACCAAGAGTACAGGTAGGAGGTTCCTTAAGTAGCCAGGGCTTACAGGGCAGGAACAGGAACACTGTCTCAATAAATGCGGTGCAGTGACGTGCGCGTGCCCCTAGAGGGAGCAGGTGTGCGCACAGGATGCCAGGGAGCTGGAGGAAGCAGAGATGGTGAGGCTTCAGCAGTGGAAGGAGCCAGGACAGGTGCGTGCAGAGAACCAGGGACACCAAGGGATGTCGCAGCAGCGGCCGGGACATGAGAGACACGGGCACGCCGACGGTCCGTGGCGTGAACCGTGACAATATTACTCTAGACTAAAGTTTATTGTTTAATTGGGGTGTGTTATGTTTCTGTGACAAGTTTAGAGGCCTTAATGTGCTATCTTGTCAAGCTTTCAGGTAAGACGAAAATGTACTAGCTCACCACTCCAGACCACACGTGTCGCTGATGAAAGTTCCAGCTCAACCTGCAGGCTTCCCTCCGCACGGAATCCTGGCCTCCAGTCACGGATCTATGAAACTAGCATCAAGCAATGATGATGGATCCAGCGGTGTGGGTAGAAACAAAGCGTTATTTTATTTCCACATGTGCAGGAGGGTACAGTGAGGGTGGGTACATACAATCTGTACCCTCACTGTACCCTCCTGCACATGTGGAAATAAAATAAGGCTATGTTTCTACCCACCGCTGGATCCATAATCATTGCTTGATGCTATCTTGTCAAGCAGTAAGAAGTTTATGGTGCAAAAGTAGCAAAATATAAATAAAACTATATATTTTTGTTATTGGCATAAAAATAATGACCCATAGATTACAGTAAAATTATGTTTATAATGAAAACAAATTTTAAAAATTTTTGTAGGGAATTTCTGTCCCCCCCTTCGTAAAGGAGTTAAGTGATGAATCAAAAAATAAAGTTCTCAAATGTTTCTTGTGTTTTCAGACTACTTACCTTCCTGACATCAAACTGATGTAACTGATGCAGAAATGCAGGAAGCCCACAGAAAATTATATAAAAAACCCTAACATTGGGAGAGATATTTAGCACGAAAGTAATTTCTTCCTTTGGGCAACAGTTTTAACAAATGATGCAAAAATGATGCAAAAATGATACCAATGAAAAGTATTTCATCTAGCAAGGTCCAAATATTCATATGGCTGCGTCCATATTGGGATAATAACTAGACACTTTTGAGGCTGTTTTTTCTCATGGCTCTGTTGTGTTTAAAGGAAACCTGTTACATAGGTTATGCCCCCCCTTGCTGAGGACAGCACAAGCCAGTGACAGACCTGCTGTTTCCAGCGCTGTGTCCCTTATTCTGTAAGATGCTCTAGTTTTAGAGCATTTAATGCTCAAATCTTATTCATGAGTAAGTGTTAGCCCGCCCCCAAATGGCTAGCCGCCCACTGACAGTTATTCTCATGTTTCTACCTATTCAAAGTAATAGGTTTATCAGTTGAGGTGGGTGGGGTTAGCCTCAGGTGGGCGGGGTATGAAAAAACTGACTGTTTGACTCTTTATTGCCTGAAAACTGCAGATTTGAGCACTAAATACTCTAAAACTACAGCATCTTACAGAATAATTAACACAGCGCTGGGAACAGCAGGTCTGTCACTAGCTTGTGCTGTCTTCAGCAAGGGGGGCATAATCTATGTGACAGGATCTCTTTAAAAATGCAGCCAATGTGCATTTTAAAACCTGTAGTTTTACTGTGAATTTCCACAGTTTTGCAATGCAGTTATTACCAGTGCAGTTTTACAGGTAAAAAATTATTAAAAGATGTGCTTCACCTATAAAAAAAATACATTGCCAATAACTACATTATGAAGTCATTGCAATTCATGGTTAAAATGCATCCAGCTTTTTTAATGCATTTGTTGCTGCATCCCAAAACACAACAGAACCACAAGAAAACTTCACAATAATAAAAACAAAAACAACAACAACAAAAAGTCAACAAAGTCTTGATTCTATACTGGTGCTAGTTTTAGTTTAGTTTTAGTCATTGAGCATTTTTTTCTGGGATGGATAGGGCTTTATTTTTCTGTATTTGTTGAGCATTTTGTGCAAAATTTAAAAATTAGAACAAATAAAATATTTCAAAATATAAAATAAAAAAATAAAACAAACTATAAAACAATTTAAGTAATCCTAAAATAGAATTTAAATTTCTGTCTCCTACCTTTAATTTCAATACATGGCATGAATTGCATCGGGGGAAGGGCTTCAGGCATTGTTGTGTGGCAGATATTATCGCTTTTTCATAGTTTGGACCACATGTATGAAAACTATATAGGTCTAAAATTCACTTTGTTGCCCATAGGAACCAATCAGAGCGCCCCCCTCTCATTTTTCCAGAGCACTATATGAAATGAAAGGGGAGATCTGATTGGTTGCTATAGGCAATAAAGTGAGTTTTAGACCAAGACAGTTTTCATACATGTGGCCCTTTGTATTTTTTCTTATTATTTTTCTTTTTTTTTTTTTTATGAAATGTCCTAAAACACCTTTGAGGGTTTTTTTTTTCAGCATAATTGTTTCCCTGTAACTGTTTCGCTGCCATAGTAGTAAGACCAAGCAGAAGTGTTAACAGCTGCCTCTATTATATTCAGAACACTAACTAAGCAATGTGTATACACAGATCAAGATACTTAGAAATAGTAAAAACATGTTTACATCTTCTCGACTTCCAATCGCTCAATTCTCGTTAAACACACGGTACTGCAGAATAAAACTGCCATAAAAAATGCTGTTATAGTGTTATTAGGTCACTCTCTGTCACTGTTTTCAATTAAGATAATCAGAATTTTGCAGAGGTACAATTATGTTCTGATCATGTTCTATCCCCTGTATGGGGCGGAATGCAACTGCTGGTAAAACGTCATATACAGTTGGTACAATGAAGCAAGGTTTTCTGTATTCTTATGAGTCAATTTCCTTAACATATATTTTTTTTAAATTTGGTGGGTAAAGTCTCTTGAACAGTTGCAAAACTATTTGCAGTGTCTTCTTCTTGAGGCCTGTGTATCACTTCTATAACTACTTCCTCTTCTCCTCTATTGGGCATACTGGGCAAACTTGAAAGACTTCCACTGCTGCTGGTTTGGGGCTTTTTCCTTCAACAGTGCTTATTTCTTGATGCAAGCTACTTCAAAAGTCCCTTGCCCTGCCTCTGGTACATTGTCCTTGGGGGTTCAAATTGAGTGCCTGTCTGCAAATTTCATCTGCACCCTTTCACAGGGTGTGCCTGACTCATCTCCACTTGTGCTCACGGACCTCTAGTTTTATTATTAAGCAATGCAGGTGCAGCTTAACATTTAAAACATAGCTGGCTGGTCATCATTCCTGCAATGGTTGACAAAGCCTTGTAGCTTTTGTGCATTTTCAGCTGAAACACACCACATCTAACTCCCCTAGAGCAAGACTGACTTAACGTTCAAATTAAAGATTCCTATTTTGGTACACTCGCTGAGCTGATTCTAACATAATTATTTTGGAGGCTTGCAAATGCACCCCTTGCCTTTCTGACCCTGGTACATATCTCACATGGTGCATCTCTCACTCTCGCACCAGCTCCCCCTCTCGCTTTCTATCTATTGGTGTTCCTCAGGGGTTAGTCCTGGGCCTCTGCTCTGCTCTATCTACATTCTTGGAATTGGTTAGTTCATAGCATCACATAGCTTTCAGTACCAGCTGTATGCTAATGACACCGAACTTTACATCAGCCCCGATGTTAACTCTCTGCTCTCCAAGATCCCAGAGTGTCTATGGTTTATATGCTCCTTCTTTTCCTCCCGCCTCCTAAAACTAAATGTGGAGAAATCTAAATGCATAATTTTTCTGTCCCACTCTATCCCCCCATCTGATCTATCTATTACAGTCAATGGCTCTACACTTTCACTTGTCCTGCAAGTCCGATGCATTGGGATAATATCTGATGACTCTGTCTTTCCAAACCCTTACCTCTGCCTGTCACCTCCACTTGAAAGATATTCCCTGAATCTACTGATTCCTTAACTTCATTATTGAAAAAATGCTAATCCATTCCCTTATCATCTCCCACCTAGACTACTGCAATATCCTTATGTGTGTCCTCCCATCTAGCAATCTTGCTCTCCTCCAAACCATCCTCAACTCTGCTATGCATCTTATTTACCTCTCTCCTCGCTACTAGTCTGCCTCTCTCCTCTGCCAATCCCTTCACTAGCTATCCATTGCCCAGTGAATTCAGTTCAAGTTACGAACCATGACCTACAAAGCTCTCCATAACCTCTTCCCCTAATACATCTCTGCCTTAATCTCCAGATACCGCCCCTCATGCAATCTTCGCTCCTCACAAGACCTTTTTCTCTGCTTCTCTCTTGTCAGCTCCTAACACAAACATCTCCGAGACTTCTCCCATGCATCCCCCATACTCTGGAACTCACTGCCCCAACACCTTAGACTCTCTGCCACTCTCACTAGTTACAAACCCAACCTGAAAACCCATCTCTTCAGGATAGTCTATAACCCACAATAACCCCACTGCCACTACTCCACCCAAAATGTCTGCCGCTAACCTTCTGTCTCTTTCCTCCTCACTTGAAGATATAAGCCTTCAAGGGCAGAGTCCTCTCTCCATCTGAACCAATTGTTAGTCATTTAGGGAAACATGTATTAAAATTGTCTTGGTTTAAGACTTTTCTTGTTGCCCATAGCAACCAATCAGAGCGCCCATTTCATTTCATATAATGCTCTGAAGAAATGAAAGGGGAACCCTGATTGGTTGCTTTGAGCAACAAGAAAAGTCTTAGACCACGACAGTTTTCATACATGTCCTCCTTAGTGTTGCCATTGTACTTTGTTTAGACCTATAATATGTATGTAACCCACCTCGAATGCATGCTTTAAATCCGTCTTGCTGCCACCATCTGGTGCAATTATATAGTTACACAGTTAGTACGGTTGAAAAAAGACATGTGTACATCAAGTTCAACCAAGGGTGGGTAAAATGTGGTTGAAGGGAGGGAGACAAGGATTCTAAGCACAGCCTCCCCACTGGTTAATGCCCTGAAACCCACAAGGCAAGAACCAATCTGCTTCACGGTAGACCCTATCTCTGACCACAGAACCGTCATCAGCCAGGATCCAGAATTTTACATAGCTACATACGGATTAAAATTCTTTACTTTCAGGTAGTATAATGTTGTACCGTGTTAGCCATAGAAAGTAGTAGAAGAGTGAAAAAATCAGGCGATACCTTTTAAAGGCTAACTAAGTATATTTGAAGGTGAGCTTTCGAGAGCACTAGCTCTCTTCTTCAGACATGATGTTATACAAAATCATGTCTGAAGAAGAGAGCTAGTACTCTAGAAAAGCTCACCATCAAATATCTCAGTTAGCCTCTAAAAGTTATCGCCTGATTTCTATTAGTTTCAGGTAGTTATCTAAGCCTTTCTTGAAACTCTCTACTGTTCTTGCTGTGACCAGCTCCTCAGCTCCTCTATTAGATTCAGTTCCTACAGTGAAGAATGCCCTTCCTCTCTGGAGAAGGAATCCTTTTTTCTCTAGCCGAAAGGAATGTCCCCTTGTCTTTTAAGGGGGCTTTAGTTTAAATAATTTTTTCCCATACTCTTTGTAGGGAACAATTATATATTTATATAAATTAATCATGTCTCCCCGAAGCCGTCTTTTCTCAGGGCTAAATAAGTTCAATTCTGCTAACCTCTCCTCATAACTAACATGCTCCATTCCACTTATAAGTTTGGTTGCTCGTCTTTGCACTTTCTCTAGCTCCATTACATCTCTTCTATAAACTGGGGCCCAGAACTGTACAGCATATTCTAAGGGAGGTCGTACCAATGCTTTATACAGCGGTAGAATCACATCCTTGTCCCGCGAGTCCATGCCTCTTTTAATACACACCAATATCTTACTTGCCTTAGAGGCAGCTGTTTGGCACCGCATGCTGTTCTGTAATCTATGATCTACAAGAACGCCCAGATCTTTCTCAACAAGCAATTCTCCAAGTTTTTCTCCTCTTAGGACATATGATGCCTGTAGATTATTTCTACCCAGATGCAGAACCTTACATTTATCCACATTGAACCTCATTTGCCAAGTGGATGCCGAAGCACTCAGTGTGTCAAGTTCTGCTTGCAATTTATGAGCATCTTCCATTGATTGCACTATCCTGCATAGCTTAGTGTCATCTGCCAAAATAGAAATCGTGCTATTGATCCCCTCCACTATATCATTAATAAATAAATACATTAAATAAAAGTGGACCCAATACTGAGCTCTGGGGCACACCATTCATAACAGGGGCCCACTCAGAGTAGGAGTCATTTGACACCACTTTCTGAGTATGTTTTTAATCCAATTACATACTGTTATTTCTAACCCTGTGGATTCTAATTTACCCAACAAACGCTTATGAGGGACAGTGACAAACGCCTTTGCAAAGTCTAAGAACACAATATCCACAGCTGCCCCACAGTCCTACTCACCTCTTCATAAAAACAGATCAGATTGGTTTGACAACTTCTGTCCTTAGTAAATCCATGCTGGCAATCACTTATAATATTGTATTTGTCCACATATTCCTGTATATAGTCCCTTATGAGCCGCTCAATCATTTTTCCCACAACAGATGTTAAACTTACTGGTCTATCATTACCTGGGAAGGACTTGGAGCCTTTTTTGAAGATGGGAACTACATGTGCCTTGCGCCAGTTTCCTGGCACTATACCAGTCCCCAGAGAATCTCTAAATATCATATACAAGGGCACAGAGATAACTGAGCTGAGCTCTTTAAGAACTCTTGGGTGTATGCCATCAGGGCTTGGAGCCTTCAGTTCACATTCAGTTTATTTAACTTGGTTTGGACCATTTCTACACTGAGCCAATTAATCATAGCAGATGAAGTATTAACAGTACTGGCAACACATACATCTGCACTCGGCCCATCCCCATCAACTACTTTCTCATTAATAGTATATACTGAGCTGAAGAACCAATTTAGTACCTCTGCCTTCTCCTGGTCCCCAGTGACCAGCACCCCATCACTGGTTTTTAAGGGTCCTACATGCTCTGACTTTGGCTTTTTGGGATTTATATGCTTAAAGAATTTCTTGGGGTTAGTCTTGCTGTCCTTGACCACCAGTCTTTCATTTTGAATTGCAGCTGTATTTTATCACTTTTTTACAGATTTTATTAAGCTCTCTGTAATTTACAAAGGCTGATGCTGATCCGTCTGACTTATATTTTAAATACCCTTTTTTTGTTATTTATTGCCCTCTTAACAGAAGGTAGAAGCCATGTTGGACTTAGTTTTAATCGCCTATACTTGTTACCAATTGGAATATATTTTGCTATAAGTTCCCCCAGAGTATATTTAAAGCTTTCCTATTTGGCTTCTACATCACCATTTGCTAATAGCTGCTCCCAGTCTATGTCCTGTATTGCGGCCTTCAGTAATGGGAAATTGGCCTTTTTAAAATGAAATGTTTTTGCCCTTCCGCTCTATTTTTCTTTTTTCCAGTTTACACTAAAATGAATTATATTGTGGTCACTGTTACCTAGATTTTCAGAAACCATGACCGCTCCGACAAGTTCTGCTTTGTTAGAAAGTACCAGATCCAACAGAGCATCACTTCTAGTGGGACCCTCAACAAACTGCCCCATAAAATTATTTTCTAACAGATTGAGGAACTTCCTTCCCTTTTCAGTTAATGCAGAACCATGACCCCAGTCAATGCCTGGGTAATTAAAGTCACCCATTATTAGCACTGTACCCGTTTGTGTTGCTCGCACCATTTGATTATGCACCTGTTCTTCTATCTCCTCAGTGATGTTCAGAGGTCTATAGATTATGCTAAAAATGAAATTAAATTTTCTGCATTAACCCCTCCTTGTATTTCTACCCACAATGTTTCATCTTTAACTACTTCGCCCTCTATTTCCTCTTTCACATTTGCCTTCATATCACTCCTTAAATACAAACACACTCCTCCTCCCCTCCTGTTTGTTCTGTCTTTCCTAAATAGAGTAAAACCTTGAAGGTTGACAGCACAATAATGCTGAAAATTTGCTAAAAAATGTCAACTTTCTCAACTGGTTGACCTGCCACAATGAAAATGGAGGGGGTGCCCATGTGGATTTCCATTTTTCCATTTTGATGATTAGACCTGCTCTTCTGCCACATGAAAAGTCTGAAAGAGACTACCCTATGGCACAACTTGCCCTAAAACACACATTTTGAAAAGCTGAACCAGCCAGTTTTATTCAGCTTTCTAGCCACTTCCAAGGGTCGTAGTGCCATAAAATCACTACCTTTCTCAGTAATAACCTCCTGACCACCCACACCTATGGCTGTAAAAATATATAAAGGCAAAACATAAAAAAACATAGTTTTGTCCCTGACCACTATGTGGTCAACACAGTTTAGATCCTAGACCAGCTATTGGGGTACCACAGTGACTTTAACTTGTCTAGTAGCACACACTTTTCTAGTCCTTAAAGGAGTGTTATCGTTTGAGCTGCTCGTGCTGTTCTGCTAATTTTCTCAGATTGAGTTTGAAATCCAGGGGCGTGTTTCTTCCTCTCAGCAGGCGTGTCTCCCCTCCCCGAGGGGTGTCTCCCCCTCACTGAAGAAACTGTGACATAAATCATTTTGTTTGAAGCAGGGTTTGCAGAGGGTTGTCTGGATTTTTAACAGCTATGTACCCTTTCCTGCAGGCTTATGTCTGCAGCTTGAGGCTCCACAAGCTGCAGCAGCACCTATTTATATTTTTATTATTATCTTTTAGTTTACACACTGAAAGCCAGCAGCTTTAACTTCTGTTCTAGTGGTTTTCAACCAAATTGTTACTGACAACAGGAGAGACCTTTACTCAATCCCAAGGACAAATGTCAGCTTCAAGTAAAAAACCCTTGCTTGCTGTCAGTGACATGTGAGTGAAAACAGGGGGGGGAAAAAGCAAATCAGCTTTGAGAGAAGAACCTGCTCAGCCTTGTAAACTGACTTGGGCTGATGTGCAGTGGTGAGGGGTTGCTTTTACAACAAAGGGGTTTGGGTTCTAGTCCCTCACAGGGTATCTTCCCCCCCCCTAAAATTTACACATATGTAGAAAGACCTAAAATTTTATTTGTCAATCTCTTTTAATGTATATTTACACATACATAGCTCCCCTATATCATTGTTTTCATCCCCGAGAGTATATGATTGTATCAAATGTTGGAAGTGCTTGGTGTGACTGTGAGGTGGGACACTTTATAGGGGAGCTTTCTGTGTGTGTGTGTTTTTTATATATTAAAATTATAGATGTCTACACATATATTTTCATATCTTTAAATATGTGTACAATTTATAAAAGAAAAAAAAAAAAACAATGGGGCTTAAACTCCCAACTGTCTTGCCAAGCTGATCACCTATGCACTGCACTACACAAGCAGCTTATACAGACACAGTGTTGAATCCTTATGTTATACACTACAGATGATGACGTCATAAGGAGGGGGGCTTGCATTCGATTGGGGGAACGAACGCCCTTTTTCAAAGTAGCAGCTTAAGGACTGAACCTGTGAGGAGGTTTATCAAAACCTCTTGGCAAAAGCCTTTAAACAGGTAGTAATTGCCCCGATCCTTCCCCCTAGAGCTGAGATGTACATATAGCCAGCAGGACTTGGTTTCACTATCGATTTTAACAGCTCGAGGGGAGTAAACACGAGTGTGCAGGCAGCCAATCACAGCGCAGGGGGCGTGGCCATGACATTTCCTGTCTAGGGGCATATCCCACAAGGCTGAATGAAATGTCAGCCAACCAATCACAGTGAAGGGGGCGTGTCTAGGGCACAGGAATCGACCAGGGGGCGTTCTGACCAGCAACAGCAGAAATAGAAGACAGATTTACAGCGAAGCTGATATCTGCTAAACCAAGTGACAGAGGTAATGCAACCCGATTACAAAAGTGCTTATTTTTACTGTCCCCATAATCTGAGACATGATCTTTGTAACGATAAAACCCCTTTAACTTCCTAACTTCACATTTCAACATTGGGTGCTCCATGCACTGTTCCCACTTGCAGTGAGTTTCTCACTGGTTCGATGACTTTAGATACAGTATGTCCACGTTATACTTCCAATGTATGACACTCCTTTACACTATGACTCTCAGTATGTAGGCCTTCAATTACAGGAATCAGTGCTAGCGCAATGCTGAACACTAGTGCTCCTAATAATAGGCACTGGCACCCTTTCACAGACTTACCAACCTCTGCATATCTCTCTTTCTCTAACCCATTCCAGTACCAGGATCTGACACACATTCAGCTGGACATTCCTCACTCTGTATATTCATAGACTTTAGGCTTTAGTCACTTAGTTGGCCATTTTCTCCCTCACAGCCCACCAGCAAACTCTTCAGGAGTTGAAGGCACTGACCGGTGCTCTATGCTGAGACATTGCCCTTAACCCCACCTAAAGATATTGCTGTGCAATGCATCGGACTCAAAAACAACGGCCAACTCAAAAAAACGTCCTCCTCCTATTGGATAGCATTCAGGAATGACATTCCTGGTGTCATCAAGTAATCCAAAACTGGAAACATCACTGAGATTACAGCTCAACAGTCCCTATTTTATTTGCTAGGGGTACCCAGCATCAAATTTTACAGTACAATATAATACCAGACAGTCACAACATCGCACATTAGGCATTTAAGGGTAATAACAGGCACAACCAATATGTTTTATCAAGCATTTTAAAATTGATGGCGTGTGCTCAGTAAAGGCCACTAGCTTATGCTCACTAGCCCTGCTGATCAACTGGTTGAAGCGTTGTGTTTTAATTGATTTTTATTGTTATACAGTGCAAGTTATTTAACAGGATTAACTGAAAGAGGGCCCATACTAATGATAGGGGGTGGTCCCCTGAAATGCCACATGGGCATGTAGGCATAAAAGGCGACATCTATGAATTTGCATGCCACTTTTTTAACTTGGCACCGACACACCAGTTCTAAATAGATATAGAGGAGTTTATGATACGACAGTATGAATGAAAGTGTTATGCGGCAAACATTTTGACGCTTAGAGTGTAATGCGCCAAATTTTGTATGCCAGTTTCGGATCAAACTTTGGCGCATTCTAGGGGCATTGAAATGTGTTGTGCCATCTATAGAACAGTGTGCCAGCAGTTTTTTACCACAATATATGGCAAAAAAATATCACATGCGAAATCATAGATGTTGTCCAAAATTTCTACCTACAGCCTTATCTTCTTGTTGGATTTTTTTATTGTGGCTTTATAGGCCTTTTGATACAACTAATGAACTTTGCAAAATTTCTGCACATTTGTTTTTTTGCAAGAAAATGCTGCATACCATGCAATTGTTAGCTTCTTTCTTTCATGTTTTACATTTTTGTCTTAACTGCAATGATCAAATCCTATCAGCATTATTCATGACCAGATAGCACGCAAAGCCAGATTTAGATCTTAACCTGGATGACTTTACATCAGAGATTCTCTCCTGGCAGGACATTGTACTAAATTCAGATTTTCAGTTCTCAAAGATAAACATTTTCTAAAAGCTGGAGCTGTCAGTCATAGCTGCATCATTTGCAAATCAGACAGCCATGTAAAGAAGAGAGGACAAGGGCACAGATCAGGAGAAGTGACAGCTGTTAGAGGAAGCCTGTCCGGCTGTCTTTTTAGAAGAACACGTAGAAGTGCCTGAGTGACATGTCTATGTTATTTCAAGAAAAACTCTATAAGACATTGATTACCACTGCTCCTTGGAGAAATGAGCAAAAAATGAAATAGTGAAGCAGCACTCTCTTCACTTGATATTTCATAAACTGATACACTTTGATCTGAATGCAGTATAAGCTGGACGTCTATTATTTACATTAAGTCAACGTACATTACTGCTATTTCAAATAAACTATATTTCTCACAACAAACTTTTTACAGCAATTGTTCCATTTCGAAACATGGTTGGTCATCAACATAGCCACTACTGAGGCACCCCCTATGTTAGTTGGTCTAGGACTACCGAGTTTGTTGTAACAGAATTATAAAGGTAAACAGCCGAGTCAGATATAAAAGATGCATCCAGATTGTGTTTTCTTATCTCAGTTACCACAAAGTGAAAACTGTGGCTTTTAGTCGCTGTTTTGCAGAAACTGCAACTGCTACTGTCACACACAATGCTTTTTTCTTTGCACTATTTTTCAGCCAATTTGTGTAAATTTTTTTGCCATAAACTGCTAGTGTTTTCTATTGCTTAAAAATGCATGTGTAATAAAGATCACTAAAACAAAACAAAAGAAAACACTCTTGTAAATGTGTTTTGCTTTTATTTCCCCGTACATCTACTTTTTATTTGTTCACTGTTCACAGTTATTAATCACTAATAACATCCTTGTAGAGGAGACAAGGTTCCTGCCTCTTTGAGGCCTCAGGTTACAGTTGCCTATAGAAGTCTATGCAGGGGGAGGGGCAGAAATAACAAGAAGGAGACACACACCCAGCATGGAAGTTATTCAGCAGTAAAGAGCAGTGCAGCTGTGAGATGAGATAAAACACTCCCTAGACAGCCAGCATCATCTATTTGCTTTCCTCACCCTCCCCTCTCAGTAGAATTCCATGGGCAGCTGTAACCCGAATTCTCAGTGAAGCAGAAACCTCTTCTCTTCAAGACAGATTGTGTTAGTAATTTATGACTAAATGCACAGATCAGAATAGAGTAGAGGGGTAAACAGGAGGCTGATAAAAGAAGATGAAAGCACTTTTCTCTGATAAGTTAAAAATAAAAGTTTTTGCTTGTACAGTTATGGAAAATTCTGTTATAATTGGAGGTTCCCATAAAAGGGGTTGTCTCACTACATTGATTCCTCTCAACTCAGTCCTGTTTTTTTTTGTTTCATTTTGAATTCAGGGGCGTGTTTACTGGCTTCTACTAGGCTGCAGTAGAAGCCAGGTCTGTAGCTATAGCAACCAGTGCTGACAGCCTATCAGGAGAGATTGAACAGTTCTGTAGCTATAGAGACCTGAAGAGCTGATGCAGCCCATACAAGAGGGGATATCTAAGAATAGGTAGGACACTATTAATGGACATATATTGCAAAGTGACTTGTTTTTGCAAGGTCTGTAACATAAAAAGCAATCCTTGTAGTGAGACAACCCATATGAGCTTTAATAGGGGTACTCTTTGATTTATATTGTCCTATCTTCTGTTTTTAGAACAAAATGTTGCTTTTTTTAGCTGAATTTTTTGGGCTTTTTACCTGTGTTTTTGCAGCAAAACCTGCCATGGCTTGATGTTAGCTGGAAGTCAACAGGAAAATACATATGGCTATTAGAAGATAGCGATGCATAAATATTGCTTACACACTAAAACCCATTTAAAAAAAAAAAAAAAAAAAGTGCTACAACACAAAAAAACCTATATAAATTCAAGTAGCAGTATAATTGTATTTACCCACAGACTAAAACTAACATGTCATTTATACTGCATGATGACTACTGTCAAAAATAAAAATAAAAAACACAACCAAGATTACAGCATTTTCTTCACCCTGCCTCTCAAAAAATGGATTTAAAGGCGATCAAAAAGTAATCCTCCCCCCAAATGATACCAATGAAAACATCAACTCATCCCACAAAAAACAAGTCCTTACACAGCTCAGTAGAAGGAAAAATAAAAAAAAGTTATGGCTCTCAGATTATGACAATGTTAAAGTGTGTTTTGTTTTTTAAATAAAAGTGTTTTTATTGTGTAAAAGCAATAAAATCTGAAATATATATATAAATTTGGTATTGCTGTAATCGGATCAACCTGCTGAGATAAAGTTAAAATGTCATTTATACTGTACGGTGACCACTGTAAAAAGTAAAAATAAACACTACCAGGATTGCTGTATTTTGCTCGTGCCGCCTGCCAAAATTATTAACAAAATGAGTTCAAAGTTTCATATGAATCCCAAAGTTGTACCAATGAAAACGTCAACCCATCCCACAAAAGACAAGCTTTTAATCAGCTCCATAAACAGCAAAATAATAGAAGTTATGGCTGTCAGACTATGACAACATAAAAACACAGGGCGACATATATGAACCTGGCGCCAACTGGCCAGTTCTATGTCTGTTTTTAATAGTTTACAATCCGATAGTATGTAAGAAAGAGTGTTATGTGGCAAACACTGCCGCATAGAGTGTTATGCGGCAAAACTTGTTTCGGTCATTGTATGGATTTGTACGACACTTTCGCACCAAACTTCGGCGCATTCAGAAGTGTCGTGTCTGATGAATAGTGCACCAAGCTTTGGCTTACGACTGTTCATACATTTGGAGAATAGGGCTATGATGTTTTCGTGGCTCAAACTACGGTAGAAAATCGGTGCAGCCCTATTCATACATGTTGCCCCCAATTTCTTACAAACGCATTTCTACTGTGTAAAAGTAGTAAAATATAAAAAACAAAATGGGATAACTTTTGTAAAGTTTCACCTCTTCGGGAACTTTGGGGACTTTGCACATGCTACATGGCACCCACCAAAATTTGTGTTTCACAAGCCAAATAGGGCTCCCTCCCTTGTATGGTCTGCCATGTGCCCAAACAGCAGTTTACACCCATATAGAGTATTATGTACTTGGAAGAAATTATGTAACAAATTGTGGGGTGCTTTTTTCCAGGATTTCTTGGGAAAATTAAATATTTTCAGCTGAAACTGCAGATTATTGAAAAAATTATTTTCCATTTTCATAGCTTTTCGCAAAAAAATATCTGTAAAACAAAAGTTTTGTTTATGAACTCACTACAATCCTGAATATATTCCTTAAGGGGTGTAGTTTCCCAAATTAGGTCTTTTAAGGGGTGTTAAATTTTAGTACTTTAGGGTGACTGTAATGGCCCCTAAAAAATATCCTAATGAAAATACCCCAAAATCCAGTAGGTGCTTCTCCTATTCTGAGGCTTGTGGCCACTAGGTCCACATATGGGATATTTAAAAAAACAGGCAGAATTGGGGGAATCAATGTGTTCCAGTAAATAATGGATTAAAATTAAAACTCTGCACTTTCCTGTAATTTCTGTGAAACACCTAGAGGGTTAACAAATTTTCTAAATGCTGTTTTGAATACTTTAAGGGATTCAGTTTCTTAGGTGGAGTAATTTATGGGAGTGTCTAACATAAAAGCCCCTCAAAGCCACGTCAGAACTGGTCTGGTCCCTAAAAAAAAGATCTGTGCTGCCAATTTTCTTGAAAATGTGAAAAATAGCTACTAAATTTATAGGTCCTCTACTGTCATAAAAAATAAAAAGACATTTAAAACATTATGCCAACATAAACTAGACATACGATAGATGCTAATTATAAACCATTTTGTGTGATATTACTGTTTTACACACAGAAATGTTTGAAATTTGAAAATGGCAAATGTTTCCAAATTTTCACAACATTTTGATATTTTTTCACAAATAAACAAGCACTGTATCGACCAAAGTTACTAGCTTAAAGCACAAATGTGTCATGAGAAGATGAATGGATGAAAACACATGGATGAATTACATGAATAGGTGAAACTATCAAAATGTTATTCCCACATAAATTGAGGATTTGAAAAATTTTTCAGATAGGACAAAACTGTCTGCAGTGGTAAGGGGATAATAAGTGTGATGTTAATTTGTTTGAGGAGATGGACAACGCCTTTAAGGTAATCAATAAAAAAAACTGGAAGAAAATTAAAACTATTAGTCAAAGCACATACAAATAATGTAGACTAGATAAAAAAAAGTTGTTACATAGTTAGTATGGTTGAAAAAAAGACATGTTTCCATCAAGTTCAACCAAGAGTGGGTAAACTGTGGTTGAAGGGAGGGAGACAAGGAATCTTAGCACAGCGTCCCCACTGGTTATTGCTCAGAAACCCACAAGGCAAGAACCAATCTGCTCCAGGGGAGACCCTACCTCTGACCACAGAACCCTCACCAGCCAGGATCCAGAATATTATATAGCTACATACGCATTAATATTCTTTAGTTTCAGTCAGTTATCTAAGCCTTTCTTGAAACTCTCTACTGTTCCTGCTGTGACCAGCTCCTCAGGCAAGATATTCCACAGATTCACAGTTCTTACAGTGAAGAACACCCTTCTCCTCTGGAGATCGAATCCTTTTTTCTCTAGCCAAAGGGAATGTCCCCTTGTCTTTTTAGGGGGCTTTACTTGAAATAATTTCCCCCATTCTTTTTGTAGTAACCATTTATAAATTTATATAAATTAATCATGTCCCCACAAAGCCGAGTTATTGCTTTTTTATTGTGTTGCTTGTATTTCAAATCATAGGCTAGTTATGCAGAAATTTTATTAAGATGTCATGAGATTTTAATATGAAGTGTTAAAACTTCATAATGTTTCAGTTTTCGTTTGACTATGCTCTAAACACAGATGTGAGTAAATAGCTAATTCCAATTTAAAAGGTGTTAATTAGAATCATTTTTTAAAAACCTGGCACCAAGTTTCTTTTGCCTTTTGCTTGTTTACTTATTCACATCTTCATTTTTGGTTTTGTCTAAATCAGCATATGCTTTTTGAAAATAAAATGTGTAATTTCAAGACTTGCTATGGTTGTTTGCCAGAAAATCTACAATAAAATTAGTTATCTCACATGAAATGTAAATAGCAGAAGAATTTTCTTTCCAATAATAACTGAATAATTAAAGGAGTTAACTTATTAAACTTTTATACATATATTTTATGGTCATTACTTTTTTTAGCAATAAAATGTAACAGTAATGAGTAGCAGAAAATATTGCAGTTGCATTTTTGTTTAACCCTTTGTGACTGTAATCATTTTGGCCCATAACACTGTACTTTTTTTTTGCTTTGTTCTTAAAGCGGTGTTCCCATCTCAATGATAAGCTTTAAACGTGTAGGTAAAGGTAAATAAATATTATCAAATACACTAGCATTACAATTTTGCTTCATTTCAGAGTTAGAGCATTTCTTGTCTCCTGCTTGTTAACATGTTTCCTTAATTTACTGATCACCTCTCTCAGCTCTAGCAGCCCTGACCAGCCTGGGATTGTCACTTCCTGCTGTATCTTATCATTAGCATAGGAGCTTGCTTTTTTCTTTCTGATTTTATCTTTCTGCTGAGAAAAACTTAAAATCTTTAGTCAGTGATGGAATGAGATTCTTGGGGCCCACCAGTGGTGTAGATGCTTGGGACCTACCCTGCAACTATTGTGTATACGGTATGTAACTGTTGCACTCTTCGTCTTGCGTTCTGCTTTTCTTTACCTGCGTTGAGCCATGGAAGGCAATCCCAGGCCTTTGTCCAAGGACTAACCATGCCCATTGGCAATTTCTGTTTTGAGCAGCCAACATATTGGACTTTACAAGACATACATAAAGCCAAATAAACAACGTATTTAGAATTACAGTTAATGTATGTCTTAATAGAGTAAATTTTAGAAATAACAAACAAAGTAAACATTTTGATACTTGTAACACCCTGCAAAAGCCGCATACAGTGTGTCCACATTTGTAACAGCCAGAACATTGTAACCATATGTTCTTAGACTGTGATTTAGTATTAAACAGATACGGATATAAAATCTGACCCAGTGTCGGTGCCTTCCATGCTACACATTGATAACCCGACCGGAATACATCTTTCAAATCGGTATCTAATAATAATAACGGCATATGTTTTTAATAATATTAGAAATTGTTGAAAATTCAGCACAATAACTAGTGACAAAGGCTATGGGATGTATCGTTGTATCGATATTTATTTGTTCTTTATCAAGCAATAGCTCATCCCGAGTGCGTTTATGTGCTTGTATTTCAGCTTCTTGTAAGTTCCACTTCAAATACTGTCTTAATTGTAAACTAATATAGATATTTCTAACTTCCTGTTGAAAAGCATTCAAAGTGGAACAATTATGCTTAGCTCTTAATATTTCACCTAGAGAACAGTATGAATGGTGTACTTGCGTTGGAATGATTGAACATGATGTATTGTATTTCCTGCTGTCGCTTTGTGGAAGGAACATGTTTCAATAGTATTTTGCTCATGTCCAAATAGTGTTACATCTAAAAAATCAATATATTGTATTAGTATTTAGATAATGAACAAAGTGTGCTATGGACACCCAATTGAAGATGAAGTCATCTAGATAGCACATATACTACACTATAGCAGGAGAGAAAGGGTGTGTAGAAACAAACAAATTTTTGTCTCCAGATTTTCCTCCCGCCAGGCCATAAAGGCATTGGCCAAAGACAGCGAGAACCTTGTCCCCATGGTTGCTCCTGTCAACTGTAAAAAATAATCTCCATCAATCATAACAAGAATTGTCTTTAAGTAGTTACTCAGTAACCAAAATAAAAAAATCAATAAGTACAACTTAATAATTACTGTAAGTATACAAAAACCATTTTAAGGCCATGAGGGTAAGGTCATGAAGAATGCAGGTATATAGAGAAGATTCGTCGACAGTAAGAAATGTATAGTTACAGTGCCCAACATAATCCTTTAGTTTGTTCAATATATGTTTAGTATCGTGTGTATGCAGGAATGTACATAATCAATGGCTGCAGGTATATATCCAGCCAAGCACATAGATTCTTGTTAAGAGATCCTATGCCTACTACAATCAGGCGAAAGAACCTTTGGGGCAGGTGTGGAGAAAGGGTGTAATGGAAGACTCTAGGACCGTGAAATCTGCATATTTTTGGGTAAGTATGCCCATCTCAACCCCTTCACAACAAAACACTGAAGAACATCTCTAAATGACAGAGTAGGATCAGATGGCAAGTTAGCATAAGTATTGCCATCTGATAATGTAACTCGATTTTGTTGAAGATATACCTCCTTATCAATAACAACAGTCCCCCTTTATCAGCTTGTCTTACAACAATGTCTCCCACATCCTGCAATTCCTTTAGGGCTGAACGTTCCTTGTAACTAAGATTTTGTTTGGTAGGGGAGACACTGTTATAAAGAGATATTAGTTCAATTACTGCTCTACAACCACCCACAGCCTGACCAGGAAGGGTGAGGAAGCGTAATTCTGTAGCTGCCTGTGGCTCTGTGAAACAGCATGGTGAGACAACCCTTTTGAGTATTAAAGGGGTTGTCTCACTACAATGATTCATCTTACCTCAGTCCTGTTTTCTTGGTTTCATTTTGAATTTAGGGGCGTGTTTACTGGCTTCTACTAGGCTGCAGTAGAAGCCAGGTCTGTAGCTAGAGCAACCAGTGCTGGCAGCCTATCAGGAGAGACCAAACAGATCTGTAGCTATAGCGACCTGAGGAGCTGATGCAGCCCATACAAGAGGGGATATCTAGGAATAGGTAGGATACTGTTAATGGACATATATTGTAAAGTGACTTGTTTTTGCAAGATCTTTAACATAAAAAGCAATGCTTGTAGTGAGACAACCTCTTTAACTTTGTACAAGCTAGTATATAAGCAGGACTACCCTGTTCCACTGTGCAGTTCTCATTTGAAATATCCACTGTTTTGGTACTAGTCTGATGGATTAAAACTGGGCATGAGGATGTGCTTAGGGAATTAGAGGCAAAGCCTTATGTAATGTCATGTGCTTTGGGAGCACCCAGTGCATTGCTTTGCTGGGAGCCCACAATGCTGTTAAGACGGCCCTAAGAATGTGAGTTTTAATGGAAAGAATTGGATGAAATATACATGTAGTACCAGCAACCACCCCCCTCATGCACTGAGTGGGTTGTTTTATTGGTATATTTGCATTTGTGCAATCTCCCCATGCATTATACTGTGGCTTTTCTGCATGCTGGTGTGAATAGGTATTAAACTAATGTGCAGTTTTTATCATCTAATTGTTCCCCTAGCAGTGAGATATGTGAACTACTTCTCAGCAATTAGCTGCACCTGTTAATTTTTCCCAGGTAGCATATACACCAGAGCTGTCTGCTGCTGGGTTCAGCCTAGTCCAGCCATTGAGCTGTGAATATGCTCCACAAATTGCAGTGTTTTTATGAAATATACATGCGATGAACTAAAGACGCATCTTCAAAAATGGGAATTTTACATAAAATGAAATATTTTCATCTAATTTTTTTTTTACTAAATAGTACGAAAAGAACAATAAAAAAAGAATTAGACAGAGAACGCCAAACTCATTCACTGCTTCAACTTCTTTTTAAAAACTTTTTTCTTCTTTAAATCAATCTGTATGGATCATGTCGTGTGAAGAATTGGTATCTTTTATCTTCTGAAGTGGAACAGCTCCTTTAAGTGAGTTTTAGAGAATGTAAAAATTTGATGGGCCTTAAGAAAAATAATAGGATTCATTCTTGTCATCTGAATAACGTGTCAAGCTGGGATGTTTTATTAAAATGGCTGATATGATTCTAAAATATTATTAAAACCTATTTCGGTCTGATCATGAAGAAACCTCTGCTAACATCTGCTGTAGCTGATAGGATTTACTTTATTCTTCATTCATATTTAAATCATTCTCTGTCAAACCAGTTTTAAAGAAAATAAAAAATGACTGCTCTTATCATTAAATCATTCATACTTTACTGCAAAATTAATATGCTTTTTTTAAGTGAAGCCAACATAAAAGAATTCCTAGAGTTAAAATGTGCTAACACTATTAGAGGACTTATAACTATTTAACTGTCATATTGATTTTAGAAATAATATTTACTGTTCTTATGCTAGACATTTCTTTTTAATCTTTTGTTTAAAGGGAAATTCAATTACAATGATCTATTGATCATGATGAGGTCCACTGATTAAAGATGAAAAGAGGCTTCTCTAGTCCTCAAATCTGTTTGATGTTGCTCAGCACAGTACAGAGGTCCTTTAAAGGGGTTTTGCCACAATCTAATGTTGACATGAGATCCTCCAAAATGGATATTTAATCACTTTTCTAAATATATGTGATCAAAAGTGTAGCCTGTGAGAGCTGTAGCATTGCTTAGTTGCCCTTAGTTTCCTGACTGTTTACATTAGCTAAGACCAGGAGCTGATCTGGCCCTGCTTGCTTTGTTTGCACTTCTTATCTGATGGCAGGGCACATGAATGAGCTTTGATGGAAGGGTGAGAACAAAGCCTGTGTCTGCTGTATAGAGAATCTGCTGGTTGTAATGTAATTATCTGAGTAAACATGCAGACACTCCCTGCTCAGCCCTCCTCCCTCCCTCTTACCTGCTTGGATCTTATCTTCTCTCCTGAGCAGATAAGAGGGAGAAAACAAAACCGGTTAAGCTTGTGCACAATACAGTTATCATCTGTGGTTTAACCAAACAATGTTTGCTCAACTACAGAGACTGACTATCAGCCTGGAGAGCGTGCATGGGAGGTGGTGCGATGACATCATGGAGGAGGCACTTGTTTTTTTAAACACAGAAACACAACTCTCTTTTTTCAAGGCTCAAGAGGACAGTTCAGCCTGTTAGGTGAGGAAATCACTTCTTGGCAAAACCCCTTTAAGTTCTAATAAGCAATGGTTTTCCTGGAACACTGTATCTTGAAAAAAGACGTACCATACAATATTACAGACACTGCTGATCTGCAGCTGATGTGACTGATGGAAGATTCAGCCAATTATTATAAATAATTTACTTGTAAATCCCCAGTATTAGTGAAGTGCATGCAGTGACTGGTGGTCCAGTAGTGTCTCTCTATGGTGCACTGCGCACAGATGTATGTGTCATTAAGGGTATTTTCACACGGTGTACTAGGGCACATACTGTAAGTGCCAAAGTACGCCGTGTGTTTCGGAAGCACCCGCTGATCAGCATGTACTTCCGAGGACTTCCCCCAGCTGGCCCTGTTCACTTATATTATCAGCGCCGTGTAAGCGTCACACAGAAGTGACCTGTCACTTCTCTCCCCCGGCGTAAAACACGATCATATTGTACGCCAGGGGAGATAAGGCGTAATTCATAGCTCTATATGAGAGCTATGTATTACCGTAATTGCAGAGTGCATTTTGCCTGTATAAAATCACAAATACGCGTGGCGAAATGCGCCCTGCAATTATGCCGTGTGAACATACTCTTAGGGCCACATGTATGAAACTGTTTAGGTATAAAAAGTTGGTTTTAGACCTAAACAGGTTCATACATGTGGTCCTTAGTGTCCTCACTATCCTGAATGGAGATTATTTGGACTCCGTATTGAATGGACTTTGACTCCTCAAAAACAATATACCACAATTTTGCTACTTTTAAAAGAAATGTTTATAAAGTGCTACAGAATGTTTATATCCTTAGATTAAAAGTGCTAAGAAGTTATAAGTATTGGTTGGTCTATCACTACTTTCAATATTTATAGAAAGAAAGCATAGAGGAAGCTTCTATATAGACCACAGGTGTCAAACACAAGGACCGTGGGCCGATTCCGGCCCGCCACCTTGTGTTATCCAGCCCGGCACTTGTTTCTGAGCAGAGCTTGGACTGAGCTTGCCTTCACTGTGTGAGCGGTGAAGGGCAGGCACGTCTCCTCCACCACTGGTCTCCGCCTACTTACATAGCGGGCGGCCGGCAAGGGGTAGATATACCTGTCATCTACAAGGGACTTTATACCCAACTATCTACCTACAGGGTCATATTTATCTATTATCTACAAGGTGCAATATATTCTCCCTGGTTGCGCTCAAAGGGCTAATTATAACAGTAATACTGTACAAATGTAACTAATCCTTAATGGCTTGCTTAACTGTTAAGGAGAAGTTCCATTTATACAGTTCTAAAATTATGTCGGCCCTTTAAGGTATGCCATGAGGCCGATGTGGCCCCCGGTGAAAATGAGTTTGACACCCCTGATATAGATCGTATGTATCTCTATCATTGTAAAGTGGTGGTTTAAAGATTACTAAGCAATGCAAAGAAGCTTCTGTTCTCAATATAAAAAGTGATTTCCAACTTCCAGCATCTCTTTCTGGCTGTTATATGTAAGGACTTGCTTTCTCTGTATTAGTTATCGGCTTCATTTTCTTAAGTCTTCATTTTGTATTATGTGGGGATGACACTCAGGTGCTTTGGATCAATTACTAGTACTATAAAGTTATAATTTCACCATACAATGGTTGTCCCGCAACCAATTAATATTGTATATTGAGGGACCACTGTAGTCTAAGCTAAGGTCCGTTCAAATCAATGGCTGAGAAAGATGTGTGAACAATTGTGGTATTGCTAGAGGAATTATTTTGCAGCCACCAATCACCACTAAGAGAAATGCTGAAAAGAAGAATTGTATTTCATGAACTTATCTCCTAAAGGCACTGGCCAACTTTGGCTTATTTTACACAGCTTTATGGGGCTCTGTTTTTTGCAGGAAGAGTTGCACCATATGTAGGTGATCATTTTTGGTACGTATACAGTTGCATTCCATCTCCATGAATTTTGGTTTTGACAGAAATGCAGAAAAATTTTTTTATTCTTCTTTTTATCAATCACAAATGATGCCTTTACTCTACTGTACAGGTTGCTATGGTTTGGACAATACCAAATATGTGTATGTTATTTATCGTTTGGAGACTTTTGTTAAAAAAGTTGATCTATTGTAAAAGAAATTACATTTTATTTACCAATTTTTTCAACATAACTTGTCTTAGGCTATGTTCACACGGCTTAACTGCGGGAAATTACGCGCAATTACCAGTGGACGGAGGCAGGGCGGGAGCGGGGGAGGGAGCGGGGTGTCGGCACCTCGCCGGCCAATAGACAATCATTACTAGCGGCACGTATACGCCGCTAGAAAGTGACCTGTCAATTATCTCCCCCTTCGGCGTATTCGCTGAGCAGGGAGAGGAGACGTAATCCATAGTTCTCTATGAGAACTGTGGATTACCTTAATGCATGGGCCGTTTTCAGCCCGTATTTTGCGCACTTCGGCGTTTAATTGCAGACCGAAATACGGCCCATTTTAAGCCATGTGAACATGGCCTAAGTCATGCTACTTTTTATTTATTTATTTATTTTTTGTTTTTTTTGCATTTTTAAGTCTAATCCAAGAATTTTTGTAGATAGTGTTACACATAAAACTAATTCGTAGGACATAGCTATGTATTCTAAAAGGACTTTGCATATACGGTATGGGCTTTGATCCTGTCATAGAAATTATCTGTACCATGATTAAAGGGATGTCCTCACTTAGTCCCTCCCTTTTAATGCCGCAATCATTTGCATATGGCAAATAATTACATGGCAGATATTAGAAAGGTACCTACCCCGACGGTGGGAGGAAGTGTCTATTGTGCACTTTTTTGCTTCATAGTTTATATTCTGCACATTCAGAAATCATTCCACTATGGGTGGCTGCTAGGATCAATTTTGAGTGCATGCTTCCAAATCTAGTAGTGAAACAAAGCATAACCACACTGACTAGCTTAAGTGCTTTATCTGCCATGTACTTTCCTTAGGTAAAGCCTTTGTACATTGCTTTTTGGAGATAGTGTATATAGAGATTAGTTTTAATTGTTTGCGGATTGTCTAATTTTGACACTATAGAACTGCAGTGGGGAATATAAGTATTTGGTGGAGTGGAGTTGATACCAAAAAGTTCTATTGTGGTCTCATCTGACCACATGAGCTTCTCCAATACCTTCTCTGGATCATCTGAATGGTCACTAGCGAACTTCAAACAAGCCTGAAATATGCGCGGGCATGAGCAGGGGGATCTTGTGTGCCCTGCAGGATTTTAATCCTTCACGGTATAGTATATTACTTTTGATAATCTTTGAGACTTTGGTCCCAGCTCCATTCAGGTCATTGACCAGGTCCTCCCATGTAGTTCTGGGCTGATTCCTGACCTCTCTCAGAATAATTTTTACCCCACGAGGCAAGATCTTATATGGAGCCCCAGATCAAGGAAGATTGTGTTTATTCCATTTTCTAATAATTGTGCCAACAGTTATTGCCTTCTCAACATAACGCTTACCTCTTGTCCTGTAGACCATCCCAGCTTTGTGCATGTCTACAGTTTTGTCCCTGGTATCCATAGCCAGCTCTTTGATCTTGGCCATGGTGGAGAGTTAGTTTGATTACGTGTAGGGACAGATGTTCAAACAGGCGCAATTAAGACATTCTTTGTAGGTGGGAAAACGTACAAAATCGCCAGTGTATCAAATACGTATCAAATACGTATTTTCCCCACTGCATGTCTGAGCCTAATCTGTAGTAAGAGAAAATAATTTTATTATGCATAAATCACTCTACTGTTTATTTGCTGCACCTGCATTATTTTTATTTCGTACAATTCCAACATCATTTCATATTTTATATAGCTAAAGGATTTACATGTTTTGTCAGATTTAAAGGGGTTGTCTCACTACAAGAATTGCTTTTTATGTTAAAGATCTTGCAAAAACAAGTCCCTTTGCAATATATGTCCATTATCAGTGTCCTACCTATTCTGAGATATACCCTCTTGTATGTGCTGCATCAGCTCCTTAGGTTGCTATAGCTACAGACTTGTTTGATCTATCCTGATAGGCTGCCAGCACAGATTGCTACTAGAAGCCAGTAAACACGCCCCTGAATTCCAAATGAAACAAAAAAAACAGGACTGAGATTAGATGAATCAATGTAGTGAGACAACCCCTTTAAAGGTGTTGGCCACCTCATAAAAAACTGTTGTAATAGCTTCTCCGCCCAACTAAAATAAAAAACACTTAAACTCATCTCCATCCGGTTCCCAGTTCTGGAGCCATGTTCCTCCATTCTTCTGTTTTCATTACTGACTTCCAAATGGGGATGTCATTGTTGTAGCCACTGTTCATGCACTAATTTATATCACCGTTCGGAAGTAAACAGTTCCAAACGGTGATGTAAGTAGAGGTCCATGACCGCTGCAGCCAATCAGCAGCTACAGAAGTGACATCCCCGTTTGGAATGAAGTGAATAAAAACAGAAGAGGCACATTGCTAGAGGAGCTGGTGACCATGGAGAGGCTAGAATAGTTTTTTTTTAATTTTACTGGAGGCCTGGGAGCTATTGCAACAGTTTGATTTATAAGGTGGACAACCACTTTAATAGAAAAAGTAGTGCAGTATGGTACACTATTCTTCCCTTCAAATGACAGACACCTCAAAAGAACTCAATGGACCCCATTATAAGGGACCATTAGGCACCATTAGTGTTGATTGTTCAATGGTTTTTGACCTACTGCTATGGTTTCCAGTCTAACAGAAACCATAATGATAACGTGAACAGACCCTAATAAGCATAAAGAAAAAACATAGCTTCTACCAAAATAGTATTGGACCATAGCCATCAATTTGGCCTAAAAAGAAATATAATACTTAAATACTTACCCATATTACAGGAAGACGAAACATTGGACACCATACTGCATGATGTCGCATAGTCGCTAGAAAACCTAAAACCATTGGTAGCAGTTTATCTCTCAATTTTAGTCCCTCAAGTAAGAACAAATCTACCTGGATACGACACAAGGGATTTTTTAGGTGCGGGTCCCATCCCTGCAAAACATGCAGTTATGTCACCCCCACTTATACTTTTACCAACTCGGATGGCTCAAAGTCATATGATATACGGGGTTTCTTGAACTGCAACTTACATCATGTAATCTATATTATCACATGTACATGATGTAATTTACTATACGTAGGCAGCACTATTCGTAAATTAAAAACCCGTTTTTTAGAACACCTAAATGACATTTCCAATATCAACAAAACCAATAAATCTAATATAGCTCTACTCTTTGTTTCATGTCATGAATCACGTTCTAATAGCCTCCTGTTTATGGCAGTAGAATAAGTATCCAAGCCAGTACGAGGGGGCGATTGGGAGTATCGTTTGCGGGATAGCGAGGCGTATTGGATTTTGTTACTAAATAGAATTTTGCCCAAAGGATTGAATCTCCGTCGTGAAATTATGTTCCACCATTAATTTGTAATCTATAGTGTAGTGTAGTTCCAGTTTCTCTTTAACACACTTTTAGGTGATTTTTGTTGTCTGTTTTTTGTGTATTTCAGTATATGTACAGGGTATTTTCCTGCATTGTAATACTTTGCATACATAGTGACTGATATAATGAACGATCTCTTTACTTAGAATAATTTGTATTTCAGCCCAGATGCAATGTTAGCTGACTGTAGTTTCGTTAGCCTTATCCTTGTCTGCATAACTTTTATATGTATCCATTTATTGTACTAGGTTACATTGTATTTTATATTGCAAACTTACGATTTTCGATCTGTGCTGTCTCGTCACCTGATCACATTCCTGTTACTTAGTAACCCAGTTCTCTCGCAACGCGTCATTTAGCCACATCCGGTTGCCGGTGCAATGTCATTTCCACCCTTTGTAACGCAAGCCCTGTTTGTCTTCGTCCCGGGCCGTGTACTTCCGCTTCCGGCCGTGCGTACAATCACGTTATCGCCAGCGACTCGTACTGGGTATCCTTCGTTCAGGTAAGTGTGCTACAGGTGCCGATACTTACATTTTTAATTACCTTGTTCTTAAATCACTATAAGAGGTTGTTCAAGACACTATTAGGTAGCTAAGACTAAGGGCTACTTCCGGCCCGAAATGCGTCAGCTGCATACCAACCCCTCTGACCATACCTCCACACTTGTTTGCTTTACTGGCTTTTCTGCTTTGCTTTTAATTGTTTACAATAAATTGAAGAATTTTACTATATTACCGACTGGTGCCAATCCATTACTACTATCTACTCTGTACTTCATTGCGTTACATGGGGCGCGGATTAGAGCACGGTCTTGTCTATCAGACTACAGCGGAATACAAAGTAGGTGAGCTGGCTTTCCTTTTCTTTTTCCTTCTACCAAAATACACTGCATGAATGAAGGAGATCCCTAGTTAGGAAGGCAAGGAAATTTTCTTTAAAGATATAAAAAGCCAGTCTTAATTAATTGCCCCACTGTGCATTTTTTCAAATTGATGTAATTGATTATGTGGTTCATTGCACGTTTCAAAGACTGAGTTCTTAAAATAAGGGTATTACCTTTGAAGATGTCATGCTTTCATGTTAGTAAGCATGGCGTATACAATAGGAATGTGAAGAGATTCTATGGCTAAATGAAATGCAATAAAGGAAAAACAAACTTCTCAATGTATATTGTGATCTAAAACTACAGTATTATTTCAGTCATGGTCTTACCAGCAGACCTCAAAGCCACCACGAGCATGGAATATTTACTGTTTCTAGATAGGTACTGTGGGAGTTAGGCGCCCTAGCCTCCTTTGTCTGATGACTAGTGGTGGTCCCAGAAGTTGGAAATAAATTATCAGACTTTGATTGCACATCATAAGGACAGGCGATCAATGTTTTATTCACAAGGTATGTTCACATGATGTACGTGCCGCAGTACATCGTGTGTTTCGGGAGCTCGCGCTAATACGCACGTACTCCAGCGGCAGGGTCGCGGGGGGTGTTCGCCGCAAGTAATTGACATCTCACTTATCTCCCTGCGTGTACAGTACGATCGTATTGTATGAGTGGGAAGAGGAGGCGTACCATAATTTCGAAGAGCAAATACACGGCGAAATGCGGGCCCAAATTACCCTATGTGAACATACCCACAGAAACCTAAGCAGAAATGAATTTACCTAATAGTGTATCTATTGTACACTTTCTCTGAATAAAGATTTGTATTCTGCACTTCCTCTTTCTAGACCAAATACATGATAATTTCTAAATTTAAGGGACACACTTGTAAAACTGTCTAAAAAAATTTTTTTGTGCCCATAGCAACCAAAGTGCCACTTACTTCAAGTGCAGAAAAAGAAATTTGAGCTGCACTGTGGTTGGTTGTTACAGTTAGCTGCAGTGTACAAAAATGTACACCACTAAAGTTAATATAGCGGACAGGAGGGTACACACGTAAATTGATTTGGGCCCCCGATTGTAGTGACTATGGAAGCCATTATTTGTTATGTGCTGTATAACTGTTGTGTCATTATGATGTGGCAAAAGTGCATAGACTTTAATGTTGTTCTTATTGTGTGTATAAAATTGTTAAGTCATGATGCTGGTCCTGTATACAAAGAGTTAATGTCTGAAGCAGGAGTAGTGGTTACTTAAGCAACTAGGGTGTGGCCACAAGGTATAAATACAAGTACCCAGGTGGAAGAAGTTTAGTTTTTAAGGAGTTGTGCTGTGCTTCAGTTCCCTTCTAGTTAGGTTGAACTCCTGAAAAAAATAACTGCAAAAAATTATAAAGAACATTGGGTTTGAAACTATATATCACAGCAAGAAAAAATCCCAATTGAAATATAACGCTTAATATATATGCACTAAAACACACCAAAAAATACAAAAAATAGCCCCATCATAAATACCAATTAGTGACAGTTGCCCAAGGACTAGAAAAAGAACTTAAGGTTTGATGATTCTTATACTGAAGGCAGGAAATGGGTTGTAGAACACTTTCAGGAAAGGATGGTAATGATTCAAAAAAATCCTACACTTACCCTAAAAAGATCTGCCTCAAATGCGGGGACATTGCCCCAAAAAGGGTGGCTCCGCCTGGAAACCTAGAACATGGGATACAACCTGACACTACTAGATAATTAAAAACAACTACTGCCAACAAAACCTGACGCATTTCCCCCCAAATGATAGTAAGGGTTCTTCCGGGGACACCAGCGCACGTTACAATATGCATCCAGTCTGATGAATATAATACAAGGATGCATCAACCAATAGCAAATCCGGCACCATTGATGTGAGGTGGCAACCAGGAATAGACTAGTAGCCCCTTATATATGAAACACATTTCCTCCATAATGAAAAAAAAAAACAATAAAAAAAAGGCTCCTCATTAAACAAGTACTTACGTCCTCCAATGCGGCGGAATGGCACAAAATATCCCGCCATGCATACTTCTTCCTATGATGCGCGGCCACGATGCCCCGAATTAGAATGAAACATTTGCGCAAGCGTGGCAGACTGAATCGTGCATGTGCAAACACTTCTTACCAGCAACAGAGCGAAGGATGTGCTCCACCAAGCCAGCAATGACCACACTAAAGTGTGGCCATGAAATGTAAAGACACATAAACAATCAAACACATAACCTAAATTATAATGATAACATACTCAACAAAAATACAATATGCTCCCTATGATGCCTAAAAATATTAGGGAAACAAAAAAAGGAAAAGAAAAAATACAAAATATACATTAGGAAGAAAGAGGTGAACTGCTTATTGCCAGAAACTATTCAATGAGGATATTAACAATAATAATCCCCTCCTCCCTCGGCATCACGGACTTGGCTCTTTCCTGGATCTCCTCGTACTTCACTGATTGGACATTCAGTGTCTCTCATTCTCGCTCCACCTCCTCCCCCCGGCCTCTCTCTGTCGGTGTCCCTCAGGGGTCAGTCCTGGGTCCTTTACTCTTCTCTCTTTACACTCTTGGCCTCGGTCAGCTCATAGCCTCACACGGCTTTCATTACCACCTGTATGCTGACGATACCCAAATCTACATCTCCGGCCCAGATGTCACTTCTCTACTCTCCCGGATCCCTGACTGTCTGTCCTAAACTAAATATGGAGAAAACAGAATTCATCATCTTTCCACCGTCCAACTCTACCCCTGCCCCTGATCTCTCTATCTCAGTCAACGGCTCTACACTCTCACCTGTTCCGCAAGTCTGCTGCCTTGGGGTAATCCTAGACTCCGCTCTATCTTTCAAACCACACATCCAAACCCTCACCTCTGCCTGCCGCTTCCACCTGAAAAACATCTCTCGCATCCGCTCATTCCTCAACTATGACACTACAAAAATGCTGGTCCATGCCCTTGTCATCTCCCGGCTAGACTACTGCAACATCCTTCTCTGTGGCCTCCGAGCTAGCACCCTCGCTCCCCTCCAATCCATCCTTAACTCTGCTGCCCGTCTTATCCACCTCTCTCCTCGCTACTCCTCTGCCTCTCCTCTCTGCCAATCCCTTTACTGGATTCCCATTGCCCAGCGAATTCATTTCAAGCTACTAACCCTGACCTACAAGGCTCTCCATGACCTCTCCCCTCCATACATCTCTGCCCTAATTTCAAAATATCTCCCCTCACGCAATCTCCGCTCCTCTCAGGACCTTCTCCTCTGCTCCCCCCTTATCAGCTCCTTACACAACCATCTCCAAGACTTCTCCCGTGCTTCACCCAAACTCTGGAACTCACTACCCCAACACATCAGACTCTCCTCCACTTTCACCAGCTTCAAAAGCAACCTGAAAACCCATCTTTTCAGGCTTGCCTATAACCTACACTAACCTTGATGTCACTACTTCCTCCTCAAACATGTCTGCCTCTCACCTCCTGTCTCTTTCCCCCTCCTTGTAGATTGTAAGCCCTTGCGGGTAGGGTCCTCTCTCCCTCTGTCGTGCCAATTGTCATTAATCACTTATCATTGTACTCGTTTGACTTATGTTATGTATGTAACCCCCTTGAATGTACAGTGCCCTGGAATCAATGGCGCTTTAAAATACTTAATAATAATAATAATAATAATAATAATAATAATAATAATAAATCAGGGGGTTTTAGTTGGATTTTGATAACCAATACTGAAACAGACCCCCCTCCATAAGATATATAAATATAAAGATCAAGAATAGGTCTAATACTTAGGTGAACCCTAAAAGTTGAGCAAATAACACCCTAGAGATCAAAAAACAAAAGAAAAGCAGAAGAAAAGAAAAATTCAAATAAAACAACCAAAGTAAAGGGACTCATTCAAACCCTGCGGATGTTGGGAACCAATACGATAGATCCATTCTGTTTCTTTGAGGAGAATTCTCTGGTCCCAGTTGCCCCCCCCAGGAGAAGGTCTAATAACCTCAATGACTTGGAACTGTAAAGCCTTGAAGTCGCCATCATGAAATTCATGCACATAACAGGCAATCGGAGTGTCCCTTCTATGTTTGATGTCACCTGCATGTTCACCTATCCGTCTTGTAAGCTGCCGCTTTGTCTTCCCAATGTAATCCAGAGGGCAAAAGCATGTACATAGATAAATCACGTCCTCTTTTGAGTCCCTTTACTTCGGTTGTTTTATTTGAATTTTTCTTTTCTTTTCTTCTGCTTTTCGATCTCTAGGGTATTATTTGCTCAACTTTTAGGGTTCATCTAAGTATTAGACCTATTCTTGGTCTTTACCTGTATATATCTTATTGGGGGGGTCTGTTTTAGTATTGGTTATCAAAATCCAACTAAAAACTCCATGATTTATTATTATTGTTAATATCCCATTGAATATTTTCTGGCAATAAACACTTCACCTCTTTCTTCCTAATGTATATTTTGTATTTTTTCTTTTCATTTTTTTGTTTCCCTAATATTTTTAGGCATCAGAGGGAGCATATTATATTTTTGTTGAGTACGTTAGCATTATAATTAAGGTTATGTGTTTGATTGTTTGTGTGTCTTTGTCTTGCTCTCTTGCCAGTAAGGAGTGTTTGCACATGCGTGATTCAGTCCGCTGCGCTTGCACAGTTTGATATATTTTTGTCTTATCTACATTACTGCGCAGGCGCGGTTATATGCCGGTGATGCTGATGCATTTCTGCCCTCTGGCGGATGGTTTGTTCTGACGCTGGGCATCGTGGCCACGCATCATAGGAACAAGTATGTATGGTGGGATATTTCGCACCATTCCGCCGCATTGGAGGACATAAATACTTGTTTAATGAGGAGGCAGTTTTTATTGCTTATTTTTTCATTATGGAGGAGATGTGTTTCATATATAAGGGGCTACTAGTCTATTCCTGGTGGCCACCTCACATCAATGGTGCCGGATTTGCTATTGGTTGATGAATCCTTGTATTATATTCATCAGACTAGATGCATATTGTAGCATGCCCTGGTGTCCCCCCGAAGAACCCTTACTATCATTTGGGGGGAAACATGTCGGGTTTTGTCGGCAGTAGTTGTTTTTAATTATCTAGTAGTCTCAGGTTGTATCCCAGGTTCTAGGTTTCCAGGCGGAGCCACCCTTTTTGGGGCGATGTCCCCGCATTTGAGGCAGATCTTTTTAGGGTAAGTGTAGGATTTTTTTGAATCATTACCATCCTTTCCTTAAAGTGTTCTACAACCCATTTCCTGCCTTCAATATAAGAATCGACAAACTGTAAGTTCTATTTCTAGTCCTTGGACAACTGTCACTAATTGGTATTTATGATGGGGCTATTTTTTTGGTATTTTTGGTGTGTTTTAGTGCATATCTATTCAACTCCTGAAACCAAGTTTGTGCAGTCCTGGACTTATGCCGGCTAGGGTCCAGAGACAGCTTCTATTCATATTTAGGAAAGTGGAAGACCTGTCTGCACCTGGAGTGAAGTTCTGTATAGTGGAAGTACAGGAGGATGAAGTCAGTGAAGACAAAGCCTCATGGTCAGTTGATGCCTAGCAGCTTCGGGCCAAGCTAATCCCACTTTTCTTAGAGATCTTTTGGGACAAGCAAGTAAGCTACTTTGTAGACTGATACAAAGTTAAAATTATGGATTTTAGTTTTTGTGCAACCCCTGCTATGGGCTTCTTGTATGGACTTATATGCACTGAATTCCTGAAAGTCTACTTTTAGGAATAACAACTAGTGTGGAGTAAAGGAACTGTTTTGCAACTGCACCATTTTGCCATCTCTCTGATGTTCTGTTTAAATGCCAAGGACACCTCTGCCACCATCAGGGAGCCTTTTCCAGGAGAGTATCCTGGGGAAAATTGGAGAAACAACACCTACTCCCTGCAAGCATACTCCTCTATTGATCTAGAGTAACATGGAAGGATTGGGTGAGAGGCACCGTGACAGCAGCATTCATTACTACTCCTGTCCTCTCCTCTGCCACCTCTGTGTTGCTACATTAACACTCTTGTCATAAAGACTATGCAAAACTGTATTTTCTGTAATGTGATCTGTACACTTTTGCATGAGTTTATGAGAAAATACTGAATCATTGTGTTACACCGCTGCCTGAGCCTAAAGAAAGAATGATTAGGTAACCTACGAGATATGATAGGGGTTAGAAGCTATAATTAGCCCTTGTTGGATGACAGCTATCAGTTCTTAGTTGTTACTCAGCCAGTTGGAGAGTGCAACAAGTTTCAGATTGTCCACCAACATCTGGCATCCTACAGTATCCCCAGAGAGCCCAATCTGAGGTAGAGAATCCATCCATTTAGAAACCTGCGATTACCAAGAGTGGTGAAAATATATGAAACCTTTCAAGATATCTTTATACATAAGACTGTATACATTGGCCTCAATTCAGGCCCAGCAGATGACACGCTGCTCTGGGGACTTATATCATGCACCATGCAGGCAGAACTTTATCCAGTGTCCCTCTCCTGCACTTTATAACCCCTACGTTACAAAACTTGACACTGTGGAAAGACTTTGCTTCAACAGGGACTGGAAAGCTGCTCAGAGTTGATGGGAAGATGGATACAGGGCAAGGAGGAAAACCTGTTAAAGGCTGCTAAAGACTTGAGACTAGAGTATAGGTTCACCTTTCAGCAGGACAACAACCCTAAACATACAGCCAAAGTTACAATGGAATATTGTAAATCAAAGCATGTTGATTTGTTAAAATGGCTCAGTCAAAGCCCAGATCTAATTCCCAATAAGAATCTGTGGCATGCCTTGAAAATTGCTGTTCACAAATGTTTGCCAATCAATCTGAGCTAGAGCAAAGAAAAATGGGCAAAAATTCCAGCTTCTAGATGTGCAAAGCTGGTGTAGACATAGCCCAACAGACATGTTGTTGATATTACAGATAAATGTGGCTCTGCAAAGTATTGTTTCGAGGGGGGGGGGAGTTCTCAATGTACAGGCACACCACACTTTTCAGTTTTTTAATCTGCAAAAATATGGAAAAGCACACATCAATTTGTTTACAAAAATAATTGCTATTCTGTGTTACTCTATCACATAAAATATCAATAAAATACATTTAAGTTTGTGGCTGTAGCGTTTAAAAATGAGGAACAGTTTAAAGGGTATGAATACTTTTGCAACCCACTATAAGTATTAGATCACACACATTTTATTGTCCCAGTTTCTCGCTACAAAGATCATATCTCTAATGATGGGGACAGTAAAAATAAGCACTTTTGCAATTGGTTTGCATTACCTAAATCCCTTAGTATAGCAGATCTGAGCAAATCTGTGCATCTATAGCTACTTATGCCGCAGGTGGACGGGCCACACCCCCTTTTCTGTGATTGGCTGACTGATATTTCATTCAGCCTGTTCGGAAATGCCCCTGGATGGGACACGCCCCCTGTGCTGTGATTGGCTGCCTGTACTCTGATCTTACTCCCCTCTGAACTGTGGAAAATGAAAGTGAAATGAACTGCCTGAGAGGGCTGTGTCTGTATAATAAAGTCTCAGCTTCTCTCTATTCTCATCTCCCAGTGATGGCCCTATGTAAATGATCTGGGCAATTACTGAGTCTCTAGCTGCTAGATCCACTCTCCCCTTATATCACACAGCCTTATACCCTGTGCTCCCCCCATATAAACAGCCTTATAAGTCTGCTCTACATCCTGCCTGATAGAGGGGAGGGGGGGCAGCGTGCCTCTCTCGTATTTGTTCCCTCAGTTCAGGCTGTATGTATAAATGCTTAGCAATAAAGGTGTTCTGCTTACAGCAATGCAGGTATACTGCTTACAAAGAGCTTGTGCAGCCTGAAGCTGAGAGCTCTGCAGACATGAGAACCAGTGCAGGAGGGCTTCAGAGCTGTGACATCCTCTTCCTTCCACTGTTCAAACAGAATGATGATGTCACCAGTCTTCAGTGAGTGAAGACACGCCTACTGGGAGGAGAGATACGCCTACTGAGAGAAGAGACTTGCCCCTGGATTTGAAGCTGAAACAGATAGAAATAGCTCAAGTCTACGAAAGCTTTAAACGATAAAACCCCATTTAAGTTACATTGTGTAAATTATAGAAAGTTTATTAAGCTTGTCCTCATGTAAGACTGATGCCACCCATCCATTGTTTGTAAGTCTTCTGTCCTTATCTAGTTGACATGTTCTTTCACCACCCAGCAATATCCCGCAGCTCAGTGGTTTCTCAGATACATCTTTCTAGACAGGACATCACCATGATATCTTTTATTATTTCTGATGTGTTGTTTATGATTTTGATGTTCCATTAAAAGTAATAATGTACATATAGTGTGTTATCCAAGCAATGACTCAGGGGCAGCTGTCATGCAGGAAAACATTTTACTGTGCACTGATACAGCGATATAAAAAATACTTTCATTTCATCCAAATCTTAAAGTATTTTTTTCTTTGCACAAAACTCTAGGAAAGCAAACATCTGATATAGCAAATGCACAAATGATGTAGATTATTTTGAAATATTGTAATGATTCTCAAGAAAAACTTTTCGTTGGACAGTGATTGTCAAAATTTTTCATGTATTCAGTTGGACATGTTCTGTTGAATCAAGGGAGCTGATTAGGTTTCAGATCAGACATACCGAGAAGTCTGTCCATGGCAGAATCACTACTGTCCCTAATTCACTGATTTAAAAGTATGGACTCATCTAACATTCTTTTATGGATTATCCTCCTATAAGCTCCTACAAATCTTCCCCGTCGTCCACTAAGTACTATTCACTGGCATAGGTCCTGTGGTAGTACGCCCTGTCCCTGGCTTGCCCTGTCTAGGCAGAAGACCCGCCCTAGGAAGGGTGACCCCGCACTTGAACCTCTTCCTGAAATATACCCCAGTAATCAGGTGACATCAGAAGATAAACAGAAGAAAAACGGGAAACAGACAAACACAGACAACACATATAGAATAGTCAGATGGGTCGGGGGTCAAACCAGAAGTATATTGCAGTACCGAAGGACAAGACAAGAGAGTAACCAGGAAGAGAAGTCAAAATCCAGATAACCAGCAAAACAACACAGCAGAGCAAAAACCAAAACAGCTGACACAAGAAAAATCACCGCGGGCCAGGCCAACAGGAAGAGGTTTAAATACCCTGCCCCAGCCAGGGATTGGCTCAAGTGCTTAACCCATGAAGCACCAAGCCGCACCCTGGCTGAGACTGCAACAAAATCCTTAAAGGCCTTTCAAGTCCTGACAGGTGTCCCATACTCCTCCCGGGAAAGGGCCCATCTTTTTCCACATAGAGATTAAAGAGGTGTTTCATCAGTTATGACTCCTCATTGGTCAAAGTGATTAAAAAATAAAAGCTTCCCTTTTAAAATCACTGTTTCCCGCGGCGGGGTTGGTCCCTTTTATCCCGGCCAAGATGCACCAAATTATTTTTAAAATTTAAATGCACCCAAACACGGTCCAATGGTTTGGGTTTCCCTATATCCTGCATGAGTCTGCTGTGGCCTGTGAATAGCTACATGTTTTTGAAGAATGAATGGGAATCCTTACAGGTTTTAAATGGGAAGTTCGCAGCGATGCTGAAAATCAACAACTTTGCAAGGTCATTTTTTTTTTTTTAATTTTTTAAATCACCCCCAAATGACTAATGGCCAGCTACAACTTTTGGAACAACCCTTTAACAATAATTAGTATGTTTACATTACATGACATGAAATCTTTTTAAGACCATGATAGTGTTCCACACATTCTATGATGAACCTCAAAATGTTTCCAATTTTATATGGAGGCATATGGAGGTTAAAAAAATAATGCAATTATAATCAGGTATCATATTACAGAGATACTCTTCTCTAGAAGCATATTTTTGACGTAAAGAACCTCCACAGTATAATCTCACATAAATTCCACACAATATGGAGGAACCCAAAGAAAACTTTTCCCCATTAGGGACTAGTCCTGTTTTATGCACAAGCCCTAACTATTATGTACTGTCCACTTCAAATCCACACTGCAATACTGCACAAAAATTTCAAAGAGAAAA